>JACSCI010001233.1:5002-18627 GCA_016801065.1 Sceloporus tristichus
TAGGTTTGACTTCAAAGAAAAACATTTCCCACAATGCTGGCATTTGTGTGGCTTCGCTCCTGTGTGGACTCTCAGATGCTTGACAAGGACTGACTTGTAAGCAGAATGTTTCCCACAATGCTGGCATTTATGTGACTTCTTTCTTGTGTGGATTCTCTCATGACTGACATGTTCTTCTGTAAACAAGGACAATGACAGACAAGATTGAATCTCAGCATTAAGAGAGGAAGGTGTTACCCCAACATTTAGCCCCATGTTCACCCCTCCCTATGTGAGATTAAATTAATTTGAGTGTGTTACACACGCACCAAAAGTACGTACTCCGCACATACTAGGGTTAGGAAGGAGTATCTATTGTAGACGCCCTTGAACCCTAGTGCGCGCGGAGCACGTACAAAATGGCCGCGTCCTTCCACACGGGCGCCGCCATCTTGATGTCGCATATGCATAGCGTGCGGACGTCGCGCGGCGGAAGTTACGCCACAAGTGCGCGACTAGCGCCTCGCGGCACCACTTCCAGAACGCAGAAAGAAGTGCCATTTTCAAGCTTCTTTTTTGCTCCGTCCGGGAACCGCGCGATTTGGCCGCTGTTTTTCCCGGACGCAGCAATCGGCGGTGCCGGCAAACCGCCGCTTTCAGTGGTCTGTAACGCACCATAGTTGGTGTGAGTGACCCGAGCATAACCCTGTTCTGGATGCCCCAAATCCACATAATGATTGTATCCTTACTCGTAGCAGCTATCAAAGAAGAGATTGTAGGTGAACTGCCATAAGGAAATCACTGGAAGCAGATAGTCAGGCAGTTGAAAAATATTCCAATAAATATATGTAAAAATACTTTGATTGAAAAGTGGCATCATTTCCTGTGAGACTGCCATAGAGTGTTGAGTCAGAGCACATGGCATGATGCAAACTAACTGCAGAGGAGGCTTCATGCTGTGAGGCACCAGGACATGACTCACAACCAATACAGTATACAGTTCACATGTGGATTGATGTGGGTTGGAGTTGTGTGTACAAGAGATTGTGAAGTTAATGAAAGTCAGAGAGGAGAGCTGGTACATATTTGTTTTCTTTTGCAACTCAAGCTAAAGTACCTCAAAGGACTTGGAGGAAATCAGCTGTGTCTGTGAGTTATTTTTAAGTGTGGAAAGTGGTTAGTGCATTGCCAATATCTATATCTGGAGATTTGCTTCTGTTCTTGCTGTGTTATTATTGAGCTCTGGGAGTGTCGCCTTCAGACTGTGACATACATTGGCTTTGAATGGGACCAGAATTCAGAGCCAAGAAGGACCTAAGAGCCGGTGTGATAATCCTTTTTGGCTGAAGGGTTTCCACCAAGCACCCATTTCATTTAATTCAGTTTCAGACAATTCTTTCCCCACACAAAAAACTTTCTAAAGCAATTTAAACCTTTTGAATGCTCAGTTTCTGCCCCCAAGCAACAATTTCAGTATAAATATCACCCCCAAGGGGCTGTTCTTCAGTGTCAGTCCAGTTGCAGACAGACCCTCTGTTGATTTACATTGCTAAACACCTCTCTACACTCACCAGCCCCACTTGCCATTGAAGTTACTTTATTCTCTCCCCATTCTGAACCTGCATCAATTGGATTTGAGATCCATCTAGGTCAGTGATGGCGAAACTATGGCACGCGTGCCAGAGGTGGCACTCAGAGCCCTCTCTGCGGGCACATGTGCCATCACCCCAGCACAGATTTTGCCAGAGTTTGTTACTAGAAAGCCAGAGGGACACGGCAATTTGCAATAAATAAGTGGCTTTTGGGTTGCAGTTTGGGCACTTGGCCTCTAAAAGGTTCACCATCACTGAACTAGGTAATGTATTACCTTTAGCAAAGCCTCACACTATTCATCACTCCCACCTTTGTTACCTAGTTTGTGTGTGTGTGCACGCGAGTGTGAACACGTATATGTATGTGTGTGTGTGTTTTACATTCCCCCTAAATAAAACACAAAAACCTATTTGAAATGCCTCTGGAGTTCTGTGTGTTTCCCAGCCTGGTATAGTTGGGATGAATCCTGAGGTCACTGTTGCCCTAATCTCTCCTTTGAGCTAAGTATGAATTTCCCCTAAAATCATAGCACGATGATGGTGAACCTGTTTAGGGTCATGTGCCAGGGGGCGGGGCTTCTGGCCCCTCAGGATGGGGCTGTGTGTTGGGGCGGTGCTTCTGGCCCAGGGGATGTGGCTTCCACACTCCATGGGCGGGGCTTCCACCCTCTAGGTGGGGCTTCCCCTCGCCTTTTTCCTGGCCCCCACTGTCTCTCAGAGACAGCTGGGGGTCAGCAAAGGCCCGTGAGGGGGTGGAGCTATGAGCACAGCCCCAGTCCTCCTCTTCCCGGACCTTTCTTCACCCCAAGGGGCTCTCTGCAGGCCTTTGGGGATTAGGAAAGGCAAAAGGGGAAGAAGATGATTGGGCAGGCCCCCTCTCTTCCTCACCACAGACCTTTCCCTGCCCTCCAAGTGCCCCGTTTGGGACACCTTTCGCTGCTCTCCAAGTGCCCCGTTTGGGACACTTGGAGGGGAGGAAGAGTAAGTGGAGAGGAAGGGGGCTGGGCAGCACCCCTGCCATCCTCCCCACAGACCTTTCCCTGCTCTCCAAGTGCCCCGTTTCGGACACTTGGAGGGGAGAAAGAGTAAGTGGGGAGGAAGGGGCTTGGGCAACCCCGTGCCTCCCTCCCCACGGACCTTTCCCTGCCCTCCAAGTGCCTCATTTGGGACACTTGGAGGGCAGGAAGGATAAGTGGGGAGGAAGGGGGTTGGACAGCCCCCCTGCCTCCCTCCCCACAGACCTTTCCCTGCCCTCCAAGTGCCCCATTTGGGACACTTGGAGGGCAGGAAGAGTAATTGGAGAGGAAGGGAGCAGGGCAGCCCCCGTGCCTCCCTCCCCATGGACCTTTCCCTGCTCTCCAAATGCCCCATTTGGGACACTTGGAGGGCAGGAAGGATAAGTGGGGAGGAAGGGGGCTGGGCAAAGTGCTCCATATTGGCTCCCAGGGGATCTCAGGGGCACCCCCACATTGTATTGCCTCATGGAATAATGTTTTGCCCCTCAGTATCCCATTGCATCCCTTTGGGGAAGTGGAGGCCGTTTTACCACTGTTGAGCCCTCTCTGATCCATTGCATGGCCAAGGGAAATATTTCCCCCAAGAACCCTCTCCAGCCTCAAAAGGCTGGAAGAGGGACCAAATAGGGTAGGAAACTTGCTCAGCGATGTGCTAAGTACCATTTGGGTGAGAAAAGCATTAATCTCCATGCTTCCTTTCCACAAAATCCTAAATTTCAGAATTAAAAAGTCCTTTCCTTGAACCTAAAGGTTTATTGAGAAACTCCGGCAGAACCATCCATTAACACGTCTAAACAGTCTCTGAAGAGTCGAAATCTTTTCCCTCCGTTGTTTACTATCTCCACCCTCCTCCCTTTCCTCCCCCTTCAGCCCCCAACCAACCCAGCTGCCCAGGTACCTCTTGCCTTCTTCTTCTACCGTTCTCATGTGCCTCTCCCCCTGGGGCATGCCTGCCACCCAAATCTCACAAACCAGTCAGTTAATAGCCTCCGCAACTGATTCCCTTCCCACAAGCCATTCTAGGCCCCATTATACTTACCAACGACTTAAAACTACTAACATTTAAACTATTTACAATTGCCCCCTAAACCGCAATACCATTGTGGATGAACCACAGAAGGTGGTTCTGGCAATTGGCAGTTTACGATGGGGTATTTAGTATCCTTATAAAGTGGAGAGCAATAGTGCCTCTCTAAACCACAAATTCAAATATTCTACAGGATGTTGCTATCTCAATTAAACTACACTTGAAAGGGATCTAGGACTCCCAGTAGACCACAAGTTGAACATGGGCCAAGAGTGTGATGCGGCAGCTAAAAAGGCCAATGTCATTCTAGGCTGCATCAATACGAGTATAGTTTCTAGATCAAGGGAAGTAATAGTGCCACTCTATTCTGCTTTGGTCAGGCCTACCTTGGAATAATCCTGTGTCCAGTTCTGAGCCCCACAATACAAAAGGATGTTGAAAAGTTTGAAAATGCCCAAAGGAGGGCAACCAAAGTGGTGAAGGATCTGGAAATCATCAAGCCCTATGAGGAATGGCTTAGAGAGCTGGGTACGTTTAGCCTGGAGAAAAGAAAGTTAAGAGTGGCTATGATATCCATGTTTAAATAGTGGAAAAGGTCGTATTGATGATGGAGCAAGCTTGCTTTCTGCTGCTACAGAGAAAAGGAGACACCACAATGGATGCAAGCCACATAGAAAGAGGTTCCACCTGAACATTAGGTGTTACTTTGGGACAGTAAGAGCTCTTTGACAGTGGAATATACTCTCTTAGAGCTTGGTGGAGTCCTCTTCTTTGGAGGTCTTTAAACATAGGCTGGATGGTGCTTGGAGTGTGTATTCCTGCATGGAAGAAGTGGGTTGAACTGGATGGCCCTTGTGGTCTATTCCAACTGTATAATTCTAGTGGAATCATAGCACCATGATAATTTAGCATAAAAGGGACCTCAGTCTTCATAGAAAGGAGAATGGATTATGGTTCCTTACCCACAGAGGCCACATTCTGATAATTCTCCATCATGACATAACTGTACATCAGTCTCTGTTCCTTTGTCAACAGTTTCCATTCCTCCTCAGTGAAATATACTGCCACATCCGCAAAGGTCACCTGCAACAGAAAATAGCCCTCATCCAGAAAGTGACTAAGCAAAAGGGGAGGAAAGCACATGGTTCATCCCAAATATTATTTCATCACTTCACAATTCAGTCCAGGAAATAAACTTTAAATTCTGTCAACAAGAAAAAAAGCTACTGCCTTCGAGATCCAGTTTGTCTTGAATCCTTTCAATATAATATACAGTACAATATAATAAACAATATAATTTAGGCCATGGCTGGGATATAGAGGATGGATTAGGATACCAACTATCCCACCACATACAGTACATTTAGGCACCAAAGAATTATAGTGCATTTAGATATTTCTTGCCACATTTCAGAGGCCAAAGTTAATTTTAACAAACTGTTGTGGGGAGCAATGTGGGCTTGAGGGCCACTGGGACCACCCCATATTTAGACCCAGAGATGTTCTACCATGTCCCCCAACATTTCACAGATGGGAAAAGGAAGACACATGTGGACAAGCAACACCAAAAGGTGGTCAAGATGGCCAAAGTTGTTTATGAAGAAGATCACACAAGCTAGGAAGTGCACAACAGTTTGCTTTTGCTTCAGTCTCCTGGGAAGGGCAATATCCTGCCTCTTTCTTTCTCCTCCTCTCCCCACTTTTGAGTTGATGAGGGGCAAACTGAATGGCACTCAGGAACTGAAGTGAGCTGAGAAGGGGGGAAAGTGGGAGGAGGAGAGACCAACCGGGACATGTTTGGAAGTGCCTGAAAAAGTGGGGTGACAGAGGATTAACCAGGACTGTCTCTGCTAAATTGGGAGAGTATGTTCCCCGCTTGCTTTCATGAACTATCCCAGCAGTGAAACAGATGAAACTAATAGTCAAGAACCTTGACTCACCAAAGAGTTCTTGTACGTCTGCATCCTCTTTCTCTGGGAGCCCAACTCCCTCCGCTTGGCCTCTGTGTCAGCCATCAGGTGGGCAGGGGTCCTCGTGGTCTTGCACTTGGGTCACTTCCAGCAAAAGGTGCCCCAAAGCTGTGTCCAAGGGGGCCGAGATGCAGTTCCTGAGAAAAGAGTCCAGAGATTCAAAAAAGGACGCAAATTGGATCTCCTATAAAGAATCAATGCAAATAGATAGAACTGGTTATAGAATAAAGACACGAGAAGATCCTAATGATCAGGGATATGATCTTTCATGGTTCTTTTACAGACAATTAAGAGAGCTCTTCCTAATGGATAAAAAACAATCCAGTATTGGCAAATCAGACTCTGATCTAGAACAAGAAATTATGCCAAATAAAGATGCCTTGTTAACAAGACTTTATAATTGTATTCTTAAAATCTGTACATAAGAGAACATTATTAAAGAAAATGTGATCAGATAGTCTGAAAACTTTGGTTTTGTAATTGAATTAGACCACTGGGAATACACTTGGAAAAAAAGATTGAACTATACTTGCAGCCAAAACATCAAACAGAGAGTTATTATCAAACATTTTGATGGTATTTAACCCCAGAGAGAATAAGCAAGATGTATAAGAATCGCAGTAATTTGTGTTGGAAATGTGAAAAGGAGCAGGGCTCAATCTATCAAATGTGGTGGAATTGTGGAAAAGCGATACAATTTTGGAAGTTGATTTATTATTAGTTTCCGGGCCTATTAGTTTCCGGGCACAGTACACGGCAGGGTTAGGCAACCTTTTTGAGCCGGGGGCCGGGTTGCTGTCCCTCAGACAACTAGGGGGCCGAAGCCAAAAAATAAATAATTAAATTGTTTTTTTTTTTAATTTAAATAAATAAATAAACCGGGACAAATGTAGGACAACATTTTCAAATGGTGGACACTTTTTTTAAAAAAGTGGAGGACACACACAAAAAAATGCTGATTTTTTTAAAAAATGGTAATATAAATGCATGTTTCTGAGGCGTCTATAGACAATTGTCCCCCTTGCCCCTGCGCGCAAGAGGCCAAAGGCCCCGGCGGCAATCGGCGGCAAGACCGGGCTGGGGCTGGTCCCAAGGCCTTGCCGGGCCGCATCCGGCCCGTGGGCCGCAGGTTGCCTACCCCTGGTACACGGTGTTGGTTATAATCTTTAAAGCCCTACATGGCTTGGGTCCAACCTATTTGAGGGATCGCCTGCTTCCATATAATCTGCCCCACACCCTCAGGTCCTCTGGGGGAAATCTATTGCAGCCTTTAAAAACCAGACTAACTGCTACTTCCCAGAGGGCCTTCTCTGCAATTGCTCCCAAATTATGGAATGGCCTGCTGGACGAGATCTGTCAAATTGCCAGCTTAGACAGCTTTTAAAAAGCTGTCAAGACGGATCTCTTCCGGCAGGCCTTTCCTGAATAAAGTGCCCGGCCACAGAATGACTGCCACCAAAATCAAGGATTAGCCCACCGCTCTGTCCTTGTTATATTTTATTGTGTTTTTTAATTGTGTTTTTAATAGATATTTTAATTGTACATGTTTAATCCTGTTTTAAGGGGGGAATTTGGGACATAATTTTGTAAATGTGGATTTTAATATGTTGTGAGCCGCTTTGATTGTCTTGTAACAGAAAAGCGGGATATAAATAAAAGTTTTATTTATTTATGTATTACTTTGAAATTAAGAAAGTTGTAACTATATCTTTTAAATTCTCAGCTGAAATTCTTTGCTTAATAAAATAGAACAATCCATAGGGAAAAAACATGGTTTAATATTATTTTATATGTTGTCAGCTGAAAGAATAGTGTTTGCTCAGAGATGGAAAACTAAAGAAATACCTTCAAAAGAAGATTGGATATTTAAGCTTCTGGACATGTGATAATAATAATAATAATAATAATAATAATAATAATAAAATTTATTTATATCCCGCCCCTCTGAGAACAATTGGGTCGGCTAACAAAGTTAAAAATACAAAACATATAAAATCTCTGGTGCCTGTTTATCGAACCATTTCCTGTACAGTGGTCCCCCGGGTTACGAAATTAATTCGTTCCGCGGTTAATTTCGTAACCCGAAAAACCTTCGTAAGCCGAATTCCCATAGGCGCTAATGGAAAAAAAGCCGCGGCTCCGCCGCGGCTCCATTTAAAACAGCGCCGGGGTTTTTTCGTAACCCGAAAAAACCTTCGTAACCCGAAACAATAAATCCCTATGGGATTTATTCGTATCCCGAAAAATTCGTACCCCGGGTAATTCGTATCCCGGGGTACCACTGTATTGCTATGTTTTGTATATGTATTATCCTGCTTGAGAGTATGTATTTTCCCTGGATAATGATTAACCTTCCATTTTGAAGCCAAGCCCTCCCTTCAGTCCGTCTGCCTTGGTCCAGGCCTCGGAGGTTGAGAGGAACTGCTGGACCTCTTACCCTTTCCCTCCACCACTCCCTTCTCCTTCTGTGTCATGTCTTTTTAGATTGTAAGCATGAGGGCAGGGATCCGTCTAACTAAAGAGATTGCATGTACAGCGCTGTGTAAATTTACAGCGCTTCATAAATAAAGGTTAATAATAATAATAATAATAATGGTACCCTCCTCTCTTTAAAAAAGTATTAAATCCAAAGCAATATTTAAAAAACAGAAAAAACAACAAACAAACAAACAAAATGGACAAACTCTCAAGAGAAATTAGATAGGAGCCTTCATCTGACTCTGGAGCCTCAGGAGAGAAAGAGAGGCCTCTGTTTAACTGAAGCCTCAGAGAAGGTTCTTGAACATTATTCCCCACAGTCACAAGAGGCACAAAATGGCCTCTGGAACACAAAATGGCCTCTGGAACACAAAATGGCTGCCTCTTCCTAAGCACTTGGCATTTGGCAGTTTGAGGCCTTCAGGGAACCCAAAATGGAGAATGAAAGGGCCTCAAAGTCAGAAGGATCCTCAAACAGGATTTCCAAACCTTAAGAACACCTAAAATGCCAAACCAAAAGTACATTCCCAGAGTTCCATAGCACTGAGCCATCCCCATTACAGTGGTGCATAACAAGAAGGCCCAGTGATGGTGGCATTAATGATGATTAAGGTCTGGTGGCAGCTCTATCCTCCCCTCCCCCCAGGCCTGATATCATCATCATCATCATCATCATCATTGCTACAGCATGAGAGGCACCATTAAAAGCATTGAAATCCCCTTTGGGGAGTCCCACTCTCCCACCTTCAGAGAGAGTGGGCCTTGCCTAGAAGGACTGCTGGGCCTCCTTCCTCCCCACTTTAATGACAGTGGCCAAAGAAAAGCAGCAGCAGCATTAGACCCAAGCCAGGCCCAGCCAGACCTCAGTGCAGCAGTGAAGCCTAGTGGTTCCAGGCCTTGTCTCTCTGCTGTCACTTCACTTCACTTCACTTCACTTCACTCCCCTCTCTCTCCTTCCTTCCTCCCTTAATGTCTGTCTGTCTCCTTCTCCCTCTAAAACTCTGCTCCTCTCTCACTCTTCTGCGCGCAAAGCTAAATAGAGAAGTTGAAGCTCCGCCTCTTCTTGAAGCTGGCCAATGGGGCAGAGCAGCTGGAAGACCCCGCCCACTGCCCCAGACTCACATTTTGTGTTCTGGCGGCCATTTTGTGCTGCTTGTGACTGTGGAGAATAATGTTCCAGAACCTTCTCTGAGGCCTCAGTTGAACAGAGTCTTCTCTCTCTCTCCTGAGGCTCCAGAGTCAGAAGGAGGCCAGGCTCCTTGGGCCAAAAGGAAGGAAGTGTGTCTCTTTGTGTGTCTTTCTGAGAGGGTTTTCTTACACAGCTCTGCTCCTTCTGGGGAACATAGGTTTTAAAAGGGATCAGAAATGGGGAAGATAGCTTTAACACAATCCTTATTCTTCTTCTTCACAAACATTGGGCTTTGGCTTCTAAGAGGAGGCTAGTCCCCCCAAAAGGCCAAAAGTAGCTCCTTTGGGAGGTTTTAAAAGTCTCCCCAGTTTTCTTATTAAGAGATTTTTATGCATGAAGGAAGCTGACAAACCAGACCATCTCATATTACCAAGAATGAAACAAACAAATATAGAAACAAACAAACAACAACAAAAATAAGGATTAGATAGAAAAACAAAGTGGTTAATTTTTTAAAGTAAAACCATTATTAGGAGGGTAAAAACAAGACTTCGGTGCTTCAACCCTTTTACAACCAGCTCAGGCTGTATCTGCACTGCAGAAATATTCCACTTCGAAACTGTGTTAACTCTCCTGGCTCCATCCTGTGGAATCCTGGGATTTGTAGTTTGTTAGGCACCAGAGATCCAGAGCCACCCCAAGGCAAGGCTCTACAGGGCTCTCTTGGCCTTCCTTTGCTTGTGAATACTGACTATCTCAGGGAGTCTCTATATTAGAGCATCAGGAAAACCTTTAGGTGTTGTTAAGGTTGGGAAATCCTATTTGGGGTCACTTCTGACTTTAGGGACATTACATCCTCCATTATGGGTTTCCTGAAGGCCTCAAACTGCCAACTGTGAAGCGCTGAGGTTGAGGTGGCCATTTTGTGTTCTGGCAGCCATTTTGTGGTCCAGCGGCCATTTTGAGACTGGCCCATTGTGACCTCAGTCTGATGCTCCTTACCTGAAGCATTGATAGTGTCCTATTGTGATCTCAGGCTGATGCTCCTTGACTGAAGGACTGAGACAGGCCCATTGTGACTTCAAGCTCATGCATCTTACCTGAATAACTGAGACTGGCCTATTGTGATTTCAGGCTTATCCTCTTTTCCTGAAGGATTGACATGGGACTATTGTCACTTCAGACTGGTGTTCCATACCTGAAGGAATGAGACCAGCCCATTACCTCGGCTGATGCTCCTTTCCTGAAGATTGAGATTGGCCCATGGTGACTTCAGTCTGATTCTCCAAACCTGAAGGATTAAGATGGGACTATTGTGACGTCAGGCTGATGCTCCTTTCCTGAAGACTGAGACTGGCCCATTGTGATCTCAGACTCAAGCTCCTTGCCTTAAAGATTTAGATAGGACTATTATGAGTTGAGGCTGGTGCTCTTTACCTGAAGGATTGAGAATGGCCCATTGTGACTTCAGCCTGAAGCACCTTCTCTGAAGGATTGAGAATGGCCCATTGTGACCTGAGGCTGATGCTCCTACCCTCATGCATTGAGTCAGCCCATTTTGATTTCAGACTGATGCACCTTGCCTGAAGTATTCACATGGCACTATTGTGACTTCAGGTTGCTGCTCCTTACCTTAAGCATTGAGACTGTCCCATTGTAATCTCAGAATCAGAGAATTAGAGAATCATAGAGTTGGAAGAGACCACTGGGGCCATCCAGTCCCCCAGCCATGGAGGAACTCTCAATCAAAGCATAGTGAGAATGGCCATCCAGCCCCTATTTAAAAACCTCAAAGGAAGGAGACTCCAATACACTCTGAGGAAGGAGTGTGTTGCAATGTCCCTCCTAATGTTGAGGTTGAATCTCTTTTCCTGGAGCTTGCATCCATTCCTCCGGTTCTTGTTCTCTGGAGCAGCAGAAAACAAGCTTGCTCTCAGCACAATATGGCATCCCTTCAAATATTTAAACAGGGCTGTCAGATCACCTCTTAACTTTTGCTTCTCCGGGCTAAACATCCACAGTTCCCTAAGTCGTTCCTCATAGGATATGGTTTCCAGACCCTTGACTATTTTAGTCGCCCTCCATTGGACACACTCCAGTTTCTCAACATCCTTTTTGAATTGTGGGGCCCAGAACTGGACACAATATTCCAGATGAGGCCTGACCAGAGTAGAATAGAGTGGGACTATTACTTCCCTTCATCTAGACACTATACTTCTATTGATGCAAGCTAAAATTGCATTGGCCTTGTTAGCTGCTGCATCACACTGTTGACTCATGTTCAGCTTGGGGTCTACTTAGACTCCTAGATCCATTTCACACATAGTTTCATTCAGCCAGGTGTCCTCCATCCTATATCTGTGTATTTCATTTTTCCACCCTTAATGTAGTACGTTACATTTCTCCGTGTCGAATTTCATTTTGTTAGCTTTGGCCCAGCTTTCTAGTCTATTCAGGTCATTCTGAAATTTGATCCTGTCCTCTGGGGTATTAGCTACTCCTCTTAATTTGGTTTCATCTGCAAATTTGATAAGTATGCCCCCAATTCTGTCATCCAAGTCCTTGATAAAGATGTTGAATAGCACTGGGCCCAGGAGAGAGCCCCAATGGACACCCCACTGGTCACTTCTCTCCAGGATGAAAAGGAGCCATTGCTGAGCATCCTTTGGGTTCGGCTGGTCAACCAATGACAAATCCATGTAACAGTTACCTTGTCTAGCTTGTTTCATGTTTTTGTTTTCTATACTCTTTAATTTGGTTAACTGCTATTAAGGGACATAACTATGAGATTCTATGATATGAGGTGCACTATAAACCTTTTAATAAATGAACAGGTATTTCAATCCTATATATTTATATTATGAGACTGTTACTGAGTTTGGCTTTATATAAATTTTGGGTGCCAAACGATCAAAAATCATGACCCCTGACTGACCCCATCGCAAGCCGCCATTACCTTAAAAGCAAGCCGTCCATGTAGCCAGCCAGCCCTGCTGGACTTGGTCATAAGAAAAAGGTAGATTTAAACCTTAAGGAACCAGTTTTGGGAGTTGCCCTACAAGTTTCGCAGGCAGCCCAAAGAGAAGGACACAGAAGTTGCCTCTATCCTATTGAGTGAGTGATTGTCTTAAACAGCTCTGCCATCTAGGTATTTATCTTCCCTGAAAGGTGTCAGACCTCTCCTTTGTGTATCCATTGTTTAACTTTACACTTAGACAATAGACAGCCATCAAGACATTTGTTCATCAGATAGCCATAGCCTGAGGATATGTTTCGCAGTATAAATAGGACCTAGATTCCTGCCCGCATTAGGCTTGTTGAGCTGAAGTTCCAAACCTCAAAACCTTGCTTGCTGAACTGCTGCTCCAGGCTTGAGTTCCCTGAGCTAAGCCAATGCTCACTGTCTCTCTCGGGCCTCTAAGTTAGCTTTGCCCAGCGGAACTCAGCTCCTAGCCACCGTGGTCGCCGCTTGTTTTCCCCATTATCGCGGCTGTGTCTCACCATCCCCCATCACTCACATCCGTCGCATTGGAGAAGACTCCTAAGGTAAATATTTCAACGGTGCCTCTATCCTTTCTCCTGTACTCCCAAACTCTTCCCCTCCCTTGCTGTAGTATTGAATGGGTGTGTGCATGCATGACCCCTTATGCTGTGTGGCTTTAATAAATGTTTATATTTTAATTGCAACTCATTGGCATTGGAGTCTCTGTTTCTTGGGGTTGGACTAGATGAACTCTGGTATACACATAGGGACACGATCCGCTGCGTGCATTGTTAGGACATGCCTCTCATAAATTTGAGTTAATTGAATTCCCCTAATTCGATCCTTCCTAACAAGACATAACTCCAGAGCATGTTAGCCTTTTGGATGCCACAAGGTTCCTCTCATTCTTCAGAGCAAGAAGCAACACTTCAGCTGCCTTCTAGAAGATAAAGCAAAAAGGCTTCCAAAACAACTGAAGCCTTGGGCAAGTCACACTCTCTCAGCCTCAGAGGATGGCCATGGAAACCCACTCAGAAGGAAACTGCCAAGAAAACCCCTTCAGAGACTCCCATAAGGTCACCATTAGACCTGGAAACAACTGGAAGGCAGACACCAAGAACAACATTGGGAAATAGGTGCAAGCCTTGCCTTGGGAAAGTGCAATGACTGGGCTCCAGTCAATGGAGGTCTTCTTCAGGCAGGAAAGGGAGGTTTATGCAAATGCAGAGTGACATCACTGCTACGGAAGGCTCTCTTGACCAATCAGAGAGCAAGATGAAGGTTCTTCTGGAAGCTTCCGTGAGAAGGAGATATAAGGCCTGAGAGACCAAGAGACAGTTGGGGGAATTGTGTCGGTTGGAGATCAAGAGAGAGAGTTAAAGAGCGGATCTTGGAAGTTAGTCACAGAATTGGACGCTTAGGTTTATTTATTTCTTTAATAGCTTGTATGA
>JACSCI010001234.1:6976-18594 GCA_016801065.1 Sceloporus tristichus
TATTATTATTACAGGGCCTCAGTTTGGCTGCTTGGACCACCGGAGATCATCACAGTGAGTCAGTTGGAAAAGCACATCTCACTCCAGAAAATAAAGGTATTTCAGGGCACGATGTAGAACAAAATGTAGGACGTTCAAGAAAAATGGAGGACACGAGCAACTAAAAGCCAACAACGTTAATAAAAAACAATATAAATTCATGTTTCTCAGTCATGCTCAAAAGGGAGGACATTTTGACATGCCTATCAGCACAACTCCAAGACCCAAATTCAAAACTACTAGTAATAAAATAGTAATAAAAATTTATTCGGTCATTGACCAGTATAAAAACAAATCACACAAGCAACATATCAATATAACAATAACAAATTAAAATATAAACTGATAGAAGATTGTACATGTACAGTATCAAACAGTTCTTTCTACTCGGTAATAAAATGGCCATTTGACAGTTGAGGGCGCAGTTTACAAACAATATAACAGAATTTAGCCACTTTAAGGGATACTGTAGGATCATTGTTGTCAAATAGGAGGCGTAAATAAAAGGAGTCAGGTTTGCCTGGGAATTTACTCAGTAGTGGGCTAATCAGTTGGTGACGAATGTCTCTATAGAATTGACAATAAAGGAAAACATGCTCATTGGTTTCAACAGCGCCCGAGCCACATGGGCAAAAACGGATTTCGAAAGGTATTTTTTTTAAATCTACCTTCCAACATGGACGTGGGCAACACATTGAAACGTGCCAGAGTTAGAGCCCTTCTGAACTTCGGGAGGGTAACATGGAACAGATATGGAGCTGGGGAGGGGACCAAAACTTGAGCACTGAACATGACATATTTTGAGAGGGAAGTGGAGTCCATGTATCTTTCTGCTTCTAGGATTTTTTGTTTAATAGTAGATTTGGCTCTATCAGTGTCAAGCTTTAAAATTTCATTTTTATTGAGACCAAGCTCATTTAATTTCTTAAGGAGGGAAATTTCCCAAGAGGATTTAAAGGAATCCAGGAAAATTAAATTTGTCAGACCTCCAGAAGTTTTATGCAATTTTTGCCAATAGGTGAGTATACTAATCCACAGACTAGATTCTATTTTAATCGTCCCAGCCTCCCTTCTGAGAACAGCATTAGGAACATAATGGGCAACCTGAAAGATTCTCCTAAGGAACTTAGTTTACACATGTTCAATTACTCAAAACTACTAATTCACTGGGATGAGGAGGAGAAGAGAGGCCTCTGGAGGATTCTGTAGAGGAAGAAGAAGAAGAAGGGGCTCCTGAGCATGTGCAGAGGCCTCAGGGGATAAGCCACCGGGAGAAAAAGCTCCTGGTTGTACCTTTTTATTACTATTATTAGTATTAGTATTATTAAATTTTATTTATTTATAAAGACATATAAAGGCGGATTTATACAGAGTGTTTGAGGGAGTTGCTATATTATAGCATCAGGAAAACTTTTAGGTGTTATTAAGGTTGGGAAATCCTGTTTGGGGTCCTTTCCAGCTTTTGGGCCCTTACATCCTCCATTTTGGGTTCCCTGAAGGCCTCAAACTGCCAACTGCCAAGCGCTGAGCCAGTGGCAGCCATTTTGTGTTCTGGTGGCCATTTTGTGTTCCGGCAGCCATTTTGTGCTGCTTGTGACAGTGGGGATTAATGTTCCAGAACCTTCTCTGAGGCCTCAGTTGAACAGAGGCTTCTCTTTCTCTCCTGAGGCTCCAGAGACAGAAGGAGGCCAGGCTCCTTGGGCCAAAAGGAAGGAAGTGTGTCCCTTTGTCTGTCTTTTCTGAGAGGGTGCTCTGCTCTTTCTGGGGAACATGGGTTTTAAAGGGATCAGAAATGGGAGGATAGTTTTAATATAAGCCCTATTCTTCTTCACAAACATTGGGCTTTGGCTTCTAAGAGGAGGCTTGAACCCCAAAAAGGCCAAACATAGCTCCTTGGGGAGGTTTTAAAAGTCTCCCCAGTTTTCTTATTGAGAGATTTTCAGGGAAGAAAGAAGGTGCCAGACCAGACCATCTCATATTACCAAGAATGAAACATACAAACAAACAACAACAAGAAGAAAAAGGATTAGACAGAAAAACAAACTGCTTATATTTTAAAAAAGCAAAACCATTTTTAACAGGATAAAAATTTTACTTGTGTGCTTCTATGCTTTTACAACCAACTTAGGCTGTATCTGCACTACAGAAATCATCTGGTTTGAAACCGCTTTAGCTCTCCTGGCTCCATTCTATGGAATCCTGGGATTTGTAGTTTGTTGTGGCATGAGAGCTCTCTGGCAGAGAATATCTCAGGATTCCATAGCATTGAGCGGTTAAAGCAGTGTCAAAGTGCCTTATTTCTATAGTGCGGATGCAGCCTTCTTGGGAAAGGGGCTGATGCTGGGGAAAAGAGGAGGAATGCAGAAGGAAAGGAGGATGGACGGACGGAGGGCCACCTGCAGCTGGACTGGCCTCACTGAGCGGTCAAGACCTGAGCTGGGTTGTGGAAGATGGGCACTCTTAATATTCATATCAATATCTTTCACTATTGATTGTAATTAAGGAGGGGATCGGGTTCCTCCTTTCAAAAGCATCAGGAAAATATTTGGGTGTTATTAAGGTTTGGAAACCCTGTTTGGGGAGTTTTTGTGTTCTCACAGCCATCGGGTGCCATCAGGAAAACCTTTCTGTGTTGTTTAGGTTCAGAAATTTCTGTTTGGGATCCCTTTCGACCTTGGGGCCCTTTCATCCTCCATTTTGGGTTCCCTGAAGGCCTCAAACTGCCATCTGTCAAGCAGTTCTGGTGGCTATTTTGTGCTGCTTCTTTTTCTCTCCTGAGACTCCAGAGAGAGAAGGAGGCCAGGCTCCTTGGCCAAAATGAAGGCAGTGTGTCCCTTTCTGCCTCTGGCCCTCCATTTTGGGGAGAGGGAAGGAAGGGAGGGAGGGAGGGAGGGTAGGGTTGCCATAAGTGAGGACCTCCAAACCGGGACAAATGTAGGACAAATGCAGGACAACATTTTCAAATGTAGGACACATTTTTTTAAAAAATGGAGGACACGCAAAACAATTCAGGCTTTTTTAGAAATGTTAATATAAATCCATGTTTCTTAGGCATGATCAAAATGGAGGACATTTTGACATTATTCCTAGACAGATCACGGAAATGTACTTCCCTTTCTGGCCACCCCCCTCTCCCCATTCCAAACAGCACATTTGAGCATTGAACATGGCTTTATTTTAACATTGCCTCTTGCATATTTCAGAGGCTTATTCCACAACCAAACCCTTTGGTCAAGGGACTTTGGTTTTTCTTCATTTTGACTTGTTTTGTCTGTATTCCTCCCCACTAAATAAAGGAGACATGAAATGGAGTTAATGGGTACAAGTTGTTAAACAAAAAAGTCTTGTGAGACTCTGTAGGCAAGAGGTGCACCATGTTAAGAACTGCATTAAGCACACTTAAGCTGCTGCCACACTGCTTTCACTCTCATCACTCCATCCTATGGAATCCTGGGATTTGTAGTTTGTTGTGGTGCCAAGGCTGGGCTTTGAAATCTCAGGCATAAGAGAGGCAAAAGGCTTGGGCTGCATCTACACTGGAGAAATAATCTGGTTTGAGACCACTTTAACTGTCTTGGCTGAATGCTATGGAATTCTGGGAATGGTGGTTTGTTCCAGCACCACAGCAGAATGGCAGTTAACCCCTGGAAAGCTCTCTGACAAAGGTGACCAATGCCCTCACCCCAAAATGTAGGGCACCCAAGCAAAAATATGTAGGACATGGCCAAAAATAAAAGCTAAAAACACCCATGTAATTATAAATCCATGCTTCTTAGCTATGATCCAAATGGAGGACATTTTGAAATATGACAGAATTGGACATGTCCTGGAAAAGGAGGAGGATGCCTGGTCACCTTGTCTCTAATCCAAAATGCACTGCAGAAATAAAACAATGCTGGACTGAAATGCCCAGAGTTCCTCACCAAAGCTGCATCCACACTGAGGAAAGAATCCAGTTTGAGAGTGACTTAACTGTCCTGGGTTAGTGCTGGGGAATGCTGGGAATTGTAGTCTATTGTGGCCTCAGAGCCATCACTGACAGAGAAGTCTCAATATCTCCCAAACACTAGCATTCCCAGGATTCCCTAGCACTGAGTTAAAGTGGGTTATTATTCCTGCAGTGTGTGTGAGAGATATAAAAGCTAGGGACTGGATTCATTTGGAGGATCTCTGCGTCCAAAACACACTGCTTGGACTGCCAGGGCTCAGTGCTATGGAATCCTGGGAATTGTAGTTTATTGTGGCACCAGAGCTCTCTGACAGAGAAGGCCAAATGCCTCACAGACACCAGAATTCCAGAGCATTGAGCTTTGGCAGTTAAAGGGGTCTCAAAGTGCAGGGGCGGGGGGAGAGAAAAGCCAGGGAGTGTAAATGAGCTCTGAGAGGAGGAGGAGGAGGAGGAGGAGGAGGGAGGGAGGGAGCCAAGGGAAGTGGCCAGGACCACCAGAGGAGCCCCTGCTTTTCCTCATCATCGCAGCCTTCTCACTGCTGGCAAGAGGCTCTGCCCCCAGCCAGGCAACACCTCCATTCAGTCTCCTTTTGTCAAAAGAGCTCTGGTGCCACAAGAAACTACAATTCCCAGAATCCCATAGCACTGAGCCATGGATGTTTAAGGGGGGTCAAACTATTTCTGCAGCCTTTTGCAACCCCAAAGCTTTCTATTATTTACCAGCAACTTGCAAGGCAAAATCTCTTCCTTCCAAGCCATTGAAAACCAACCCAAATGGAGTGCTGACTGCTTCTTTCTCACTGGTCAGCTTCGGGAGAAATTTGCATATTACAAGTAAAGGCGTTTAGGGCCTCAAAAATGACCCTGTGATAAAGAATTACAACAATACTGAATGGTAGACATTGAAAAGATGAGGCATTGAGACTCCCAGTGAAACAGGAACCATTTATGGCCTTTTTTCTTTGCTCACTGTAACCTGAAAGTAATGCCTCTTGCAGGGTATATATACCAAGTGGGCTGGCAATAGCTCTGAGTGGCAGATGTTTTGAAGACCTGCTCTCTAGGCTAAGCCAGGCAGGGAGGCGGGGAGGGTGGCATACAGCTTGGGGAGGGGTGGAGCTGCCTCCAGGGCCTTGCTGGGGGGGGAGGTCCCAGGGGAGGGGCAAAACCAGGGCGGGACTGTGTAGCCCCGCCCCAAACCAGGAAAGTCCCGCCCCCAGGCGGGATATGGCAAGCCTAAGCTCAGGTCTTGACCGCTCAGGGAGGCTGGTCCAGCTGCAGGTGGCCCTCCCTCCGTCCCTCCGTCTTTCCTTCTGCATTCCTCCTCTTTTCCCCAGCATCAGCCCCTTTCCTAAGAAGACTGCATCTGCACTATAGAAATAAGGCACTTTGACACCGTTTTAACCGCTCAGTGCTATGGAATCCTGGGATTTTATCTTTGGACACTTAGCGTTCTCTGCCAGAGAGCTCTCATGCCACAACAAACTACAAATCCCAGGATTCCATAGGATGGAGCCAGGAGAGTTAAAGCAGTTTCAAACCAGATGATTTCTGTACTGCAGATAAAGCCTAAGTTGGTTTTAAAAGGATAGAAGCAACCAAATGAAATTGTTATCCTGTTAAAAATGGTTTTGCTTTTTTAAAATATAAGCAGTTTGTTTTTCTGTCTAATCCTTATTATTCTAGTTGTTGTTTCTTTGTATGTTGGTTTGTTTCATTCTTGGTAATATGAGTTATTCTGGTCGGTCTCCTTCCTTCTTGCCAGAAAGTCTATTAATAAGCAAACTGGGGAGTCTTTTTAAACTTTCCAGAGGAGCCACTTTTGGCCTTGTTTGGGGGACTAACCTCCTCTTAGAAGCCAAAGCCCTATGTTTCTGAATACAGTGGTACCCCGGGTTACGAATTACCCGGGGTACGAAATTTTCGGGATACGAATAAATCCCATAGGGATTTATTGTCCCGGCTTACGAAGGTTTTTTCGGGTTACGAAAAAACCTCCGCGCTTTTTCCTATGGAGCCGCGGCGGAGCCGCGGCTTTTTCCCCATAGGCGCTAATGGCAATTCGGCTTACGAAGGTTTTTCGGGTTACGAAATTAACCGCGGAACGAATTAATTTCGTAACCCGGGGGACCACTGTAATTATAATAAGGCTTGTATTAAAACTATCCTCCCCATTTCTGATCCCTTTTAAAACCCATGTTCCCCAGAAGAAGCAGAGCTTTGTAATAAGAAAACCCTCTCAGAAAAGAGACACAAAAGACGCACAAAGAGACACACTTCCTTCCTTTTGGCCCAAGGAGCCTGGCCTCCTTCTCACTCTGGAGCCTCAGGAGAGAAAGAGAAGCCTCTGTTCAACTGAGGCCTCAGAGAAGGTTCTGGAACATTGTTCCCCACAGTCACAAGCAGCAAAAAATGGCCACCCGAACACAAAATGGCTGCTAGAATACAAAATGGCTGCCAGAACACAAAATGGCCACCAAAACACAAAATGGCTGCTAGAAGACAAAATGGCTACCAGAACACAAAATGGCTGCCGGAACACAAAATGTTTGCTGTACCACAAAATGGCTGCCAGAAAACAAATTGGCTGCCAGAACACAAAATGGTCACTGGAACACAAAATGGCCGCTGGGACAAAAAAATGGCTACCTCTGTCTGAGCACTTGGCAGTTGGCAGTTTGAGGCCTTCAGGAGAGAGAGAGAGACAGAGGGAAGATTGGAAGGAGGTCCTGGAGGGAGAGGGCCTTGGGAGATATAGAGCCTTCCTGAGATATTCGGTGTTACCTTCCCAACAAAGGGGTTTCTGGCCTCATAAAGGATTTGGGGCAAACTGGACCTGAAAGGCAGTAGTAGCCTTTTCTCTTGCCAATGGGATTTAAAGTGTATTTCCTGGACTGGATCTCCCAGCATCCACATGGCCAGATAGAGGAGGGATCTTGCCTTGCAGTAAGGCCCCTCCAATCCTTCTGAATCAAGGACTACAACTCCCACATCTTCTTTCTTTCTTTCTTTCTTTCTTTCTTTCTCCCTAGCTGCCTTGTGTTAGTGGTGTTACTGGACTTGTTGTCGTTGTGTGCCTCCAAGTTGTTCCTGACCTATGCCGACCCTAAGGGAATCTCTTTGCAGGCTTTTATTGGCAAGATTTGTCCAGAAGTGGTTTTGTAAGTGCCTCCCTCTGAGGCTGAGAGAGTGTAACTTGCCTAAGGTCATTCAGTGGGTTTCCGTGGCTAAGAAGGCATTCGAACCCTGGGCTCCAGGGTCATAGTCCAATACTCCAGCCACTAAACCATGTTGGCTCTTTCTTAAGGCTTTGTCATTTTTTGTGGAGTGGCTCTAAGTCATTGTCGACTTCTGGGGAGCCTCTCCTGGGGTTTTCTTGGCAAGAGCTGTTCAGAGGAGGTTTGCCATTGCCTTCCCTGAGGCTGAAAGAGTGTGACTTCTTGCCCAATGGACCCAGCTGGTTTCATGGAGGAGTGGGGCACTGGATTCTGGCCTCCAGAGTTCTAACCCAACACATAAACCACTGCACCACACTGCCTCCCATTCCCATGTACAACCTGAGAAATAATTGCAGGTTTTTTTCTTCATGTGTATCTTCAAGTCACTTCTAATTTATGGCAACCCTAAGGCAACCTTATCATGAGGTTTCTTGGCAGGTTTCTTCAGAGAGGGGTTGCCATTGCCATTCTCTGAGGCTAAGAAAGTGTGACTTCCCAAGGGCCGCCTAAGTCCAAAACACACTGCAGCAATAATCCAATCTGAGATTGCTTTAACTGCCCTAGCTGAGCTCAGTGCTAAGGAATTCTGGGAAATTTAGTTTTCTGAGACATTCAGCCTTCTCTGTCAGAGATCTCTAGTGCCACAATAAACTCCAGTTCCCAGGATTCCCTAGCACTGGGCCAGGACAGTTAAAGCGCTCTCAGACTGGACTATTGCTGCCGTGTGTTTTGGACCTTACTTGGCCGCAAACTGTCCATAGCCTGCAATGCATCTCCTAATTCTGTTGGCAGTCCCTCCCTCCCAACACTTTATCCTTTCCCCCCAAAACCAGCGCAAAGCTGGCAGATGGAAAGAGGTTTTAAAGCAGCATTTAAATCTGCAATATTTGTTTTTAAAAGATTAAATGTCCCAAATTCTATTATCAAACTCCTCAAGTACCTTTGTTTTCTGGAGTGAGATGGACTTTTCCAACTGACTCACTGTGATGATCTCCGGTGGTCCAAGCAGCCAAACTGCGGCCCTGTAATAATAATAATAATAATAATAATAATAATAATAATAATAATAATAAATTGTTAATTAGACATTTAGACATTATGGTTCTTAGCTCAGCAGACCCTTAACTTCCTTAAATCTCTCTGCCATCATCCAGTGAATTATAAAAGGGTTTCCCTTAACCCACACTGGGACCATTTAAGGAACCTTATTTCTCCTTCTTTACTGATCTTCCCAAGCATCAACTGAGCCAAAACACGTGTAAAAGGAGCATCGAGTAGAAGATACTCTAAGGAGATACAGTGGTACCTCGGGATACGAAATACCCAGGTTACGAAATTTTCGGGATACGAAAAAATCCCATTGGAAAACATTGTTCCGGGTTACGAAAGTTTTTTCGGGTTACGAAAAAACTTTTGGTGCTTTTCGGCGCTATTTTACACGGAATCGCGGCTTTTCCCCATTAGCGCCTATGGCAATTCGGCTTACGAAGGCTTTTCGGGTTACGAAAGCGGCCGCGGAACGAATTAATTTCGTAACCCGAGGCACCACTGTATTTACTATAAATAACAAAATATAACTAAAATGTATGTCATACAAGATATTAAGAATCTTGCAGGTTACAATATTTGCAAGTATATAATATTCAATTCACACAAGCTATTAAAACAAATAAATAAACCTAAGCATCCAATTCTGAGACTAACTTCCAAGATCCGCTCTTTAACTCTCTCTCTTGATCTCCAACCGACACAATTCCCCCAGCTGTCTCTTGGTCTCTCAGGCCTTATATCTCCTTCTCACGGAAGCTTCCAGAAGAACCTTTATCTTGCTCTCTGATTGGTCAAGAGAGCCTTCCGTAGCAATGATGTCATTCTGCATTTGCATAAACCTCCTTTTACTGCCTGAAGAAGACTTCCAATGACTGGAGCCCAGTCATTACACTTTCCCAAGGCAAGGCTTGCACCTATTTCCCAATGTTGTTCTTGGTGTCTGCCTTCCAGTTGTTTCCAGGTCTTATGGTGACCTTATGGAAGTCTCTGAAGGGGTTTTCTTGGCTGGTTTCTTCAGAGTGGGTTTCCCATGGCCATCCTCTGAGGCTGAGAGAGTGTGACCTGCCCAAAGCTTCAGTGGTTTTGAAGCCTTTTTGCTTTATCTTCTAGAAGGAAGCTGAGGTGTTGCTTCTTGCATTGAAGAATGAGAGGAACCTTGTGGCATCCAAAAGGCTAACACTCTCTGGAGTTATGTCTGATAATATGAATATATAGGATTGCAACACCTGTTCTTTTATTAAAAGGTTTATAGTGCACCCCATATCATACAATCTCATAGCTATGTCCCTTAATAGCAGTTAACCAAATTAAACAGTATATAAAAGAAAAACATGGAACAAGCTAGACAAGAGGCCTCCAGGCTGCACCTGGCCCTTTTGCATTGGTGTCGGCAGTGGAGCTGCGGCTATGAGGAGGCCAAGCCTCAGACACCTCTCTGCCGTCGCCGCCGGCAACTCCTGTGGTGGTGATGGTGGCGGCGGAGAGGAGGCCAAGGAGAGTGCCAGAGGCGTCCTCTCCGCCGCCGCCTTTGCGTGAGGGCCAGGTGCTGGGCTGGAGTCTTCTTGGCCTCCAACACCCAAACCTGGCCCTTTTGTGCTTGCGGTGGCAGCGAGGAGGCTGAGGAGGCATCTGGTGTTGCTGCTCCGCCACCTCGGGCTCCTTGTTGCCAAGGCCAGGAGAAAGGCGAGGTGTTTCTCCTGGAGGCCAAGTGTGCTGTCAGTGGAGCGAAGGCCGAGGAGCACTGCCAAAGGCCTCTTTGGCCCCCTCTCCACTGCCGGCCCTTCAGCGGTCACGACAGTGGAGGCGTGCAGTCCGAGGTGGAGAGGAGGCCTCTGGCGCTGATCCTCTGCCTCCTCTTCACTGCCACCGCAGCAATCACTGCCACCTCCACAGAAGGGCCGGATGGTGGGCTGGAGCCCTCTTGGCCTCCAACATCCCCATGCGGCCTTTTCCCCGACCGTGGCAGCGAGGAGGGAAAAAGTTGGGGAGGGGAGGAGAGGAGAGGGACTTTTGTCCCCAATGTTGGCACGTGTGGATTTGAGCATACGCGGATTTTGGTATACGCCGGGGGGGGGGGCGGAACGGATCCCCCACGTATACCAGGGCCCCACTATATTTGCAAGCAAAGGAGGGCCACGAGAGCCCTGGAGAGCCTTGCCTTGGGGTGGCTCTGGATCTCTGGTGCCTAACAAACTACAAATCCCAGGATTCCTCAGGATGGAGCCAGGAGAGTTAACACAGTTTCGAACTGGAATATTTCAGCAGTGCAGACACAGCCTGAGCTGGTTGTAAAAGGGTAGAAGCACCCAAGTCTGGTTTTTTCCCTCTCTTAATAATGCTTTTACTTTCAAAAAGTAAGCGGTTTGTTTTTCTGTCTAATCCTTATTTTTGTTGTTGTTTGTTTGTTTCATTCTTGGTAATATGAAATGGTCTGGTTTGTCAACTTCATTCTTGCATTAAAATCTGTTAATAATAAAACTGAAGAGACTTTTAAAACCTCCCAGAGGAGCTACTTTTAGCCTTTTGGCGGGGGGGGGGGGGATCCTCCTCTTAGAAGCCAAAGCCTGATGTTATGAAGAATAATAATAATGCTTGTATTAAAACTATCCTCTCCATTTCTGATCCCTTTTAAAACCCATGTTCCCCAGAAGGAGCAGAAAGAGACACAAAAGACCCACAAAGAGACACACTTCCTTCCTTTTGGCCCAAGGAGCCTGGCTTCCTTATCTCTCTAAAGCCTCAGGAGAGAAAGAGAAGCCTCTGTTCAACTGAGGCCTCAGAGAAGGTTCTAGAACATTATTCACCACAGTCACAAGCAGCACAAAATGGCCGCCAGAACACAAGGAGGCAGGGACTGAGATTCCAGCCAATCAGGGCCAGGGACACAAAATGGCTGCCAGAAAACAAAATGGCCTCTGGAACAGAAAATGTGAGTCTGGGGCAGGGGGTGGGGTCTTCCAGGTCCTCTGCCCCCATTGGCCAGCCTCAAGAAGAGGAGGAGCTTCTGCTTCTCTATTTAGCTCTGCGTGCGGAAAAGTGATCGAGGAGAGAAGCAGAATGTCAGAGGGAGAAAGAGACAGATAGAGAGACAGGAAGGAAGGAGGAGAGAGGAGTAGAGTGTAAAAGAGAGAAAGAGACAGACAGGAAGGGAGGAAGGAGTGAGGGGAGTGAAGCGACAGCAGAGGGACACGGCCTGGAACCACTAGGCTTCACTGATGCACTGAGGTCTGTCTGGGCCTGGCTTGGGTCTACTGCTGCTGCTTTCCTTTGGCCACTGTCATTAAGGAGGGGAGGAAGGAGGCCCAGCAGTCCTTCTAGGCATGGCCCACTCTCTCTGAAGTCCCAAAGGGGATTTCAGTGCT
>JACSCI010001236.1:0-18579 GCA_016801065.1 Sceloporus tristichus
CACAAGTTGAACATGTGTCAACAGTGTGATGCAGCAGCTAAAAAGGCCAATGTGATCCTAGGCTGTATCAATAGGAGTATAGTGTCAAGATCAAGGGAAGTAATAGTGCCACTCTATTCTGTTTTGGTCAGGGCTCACTTGCAATAATCCTGTGTCCAGTTCTGGGCGCCACAGTTCAAACAGATGTTTAGAAGCTGGAGCATGTCCAGAAGAAAGAAACCAAAATGTTGAACAATCTGGAAACCATGCTCTCTGAGGGAGACTGGATATGTTTAGCTTGGAGAAGAGAAGGTAAAGAGTGGATATGACAGCCCTGTTCAAATATTTGAAGAGATGTCATATTCAGGATGGAGCAAGCTTGCTTTCTGCTACTCCAGAGAAAAAGACATGGAAGAATGGATGCAAGCCAGAGGGACAAGAGATTCCACTTAAGCTTTAGGAAGAACTTCCTGACAGTAAGAGCTCTTCAACAGTGGAATATACTCCCTCAGAGTTTGGTGGAGCCTCTTTCTTTGGAGGTCTTTAAACAGAGGCTGGATAGTCATCTCTTGGGGGTGCTTTGAATGTCTATTTCTGCATGGCAGAAGATTGAACCGTATGGTCCTTGTGGTCTATTTCAACTCTTTGATTCTATCATTCTAAAGGGGAATCATATTGCTCTGACAGTAGATTATGAAAGGGCCCTCAGTCTTCACAGGAAGGGCAATGGATTCAGGTTCCTTACCCACAGAGGCCACATTCTCGTAATTCTCCATCATCACATTACTGTACATAAGTTTCTGCTTCTTTGTCAATAGTTTCCATTCCTCCTCGGTGAAATATACCGCCACATCCGCAAAGGTCACCTGCAACAGAAAGCAGCCTTCATCCAGAGAGTGACTAAGCAAAAGGGGAGGAAAACACATGGTGCATTGCAAATATTATTTCAATACTTCACAATTCAGTCCAGGAAATAAACTTTAAATTCTGCAAGCAAGCAAAAAGCTACAACATTTGAGATCCAGTTTTTCTTGAATCCTTTCAGTATAATATACAATATACAGTGGTACCCCGGGATACGAATTACCCGGGGTACGAATTTTTCGGGATACGAATAAATCCCATAGGGATTTATTGTTTCGGGTTACGAAGGTTTTTTCGGGTTACGAAAAAAACCCGGCGCTGTTTTAAATGGAGCCGCGGCGGAGCCGCGGCTTTTTTTCCATTAGCGCCTATGGCAATTCGGGTTACGAAGGTTTTCGGGTTACGAAATTAACCGCGGAACGAATTAATTTCGTAACCCGGGGGACCACTGTAATAAAGAATATAATTTAGGCCATGTCTGAGATATTATTGATGGATTAGGATACTGACTATCCCAACATGTATAGTACATTGAGTCACCAATGAATTATAGTGCATTTAGCCATATCTCACCTAATTTCAGAGGCAAATTTCATTTTTAAAAACAATTCTGGGGAGTACTCTGGGCTTGAGGGCCACTGGGCCAACCCTCAATTTAGGTCCAGAGATATTCTTCTATAGCCCCCAGCATTTCTCAGATGGGGAAAGGAAGACACATGTGAACAAGCAACACCAGAATGGGATCAAGATGGCCAATGAAGATCATATAAGCGAGGAAGGGTACAGTAGTTTGCTTGTGCCTCCGACTCCTGGCAAGGGCTAGACCGTGCCACCTTTTAGCCTCCCCTCTCCCCTCTTTTGAGTTGATGGGATGCACACTATTTTGAACTTGTAACACATTTTGCAGCAACTGAGCTGACCTGAGGAGAAGGGGGAAAGTGGGAGGAGCAGAGAGAAATAGGACATTTTCAAAGCCCCTGAAAAAATGAGGTGACAAAGGATTAACCAGGACTCTCTAGGCCAAACTGGGACAGTATGTTCTCCGCTTGCTTTCATGAGCTGGCCCAGACACAGATGAAATGAATAGTCAGGATGGCAACTTACCAAAGAGCTGTTGTTCCTGGGCAGCCTCATTCTGTTGGAGCTCAACTCCCTCTGCTTGGCCTCTCTGTCGGCCATCAGGTGGGCAGGGGGTCCTGGTGGTCCTGCACTTGGGTCACTTCCAGCAAGAGAGGCCCCAAAGCCGTGTACAAGGAGACCGAGATGAAGTTCCTGAGAAAAGGGACCAGGATTAGGATTCACTTGGCAAGAAACCCTGCAGCACTCAAAGAGACAGAGAACAGCATCCTGCTGGTGACATACGCAGGTGACATATGTCTCCTTTGGGCCGATGCAGAGGTGGGCATCCCCTTCCTACCTCTGCTCCAAACAAAGCCCCCTGGACCTAGCATAGATTCACTGCAATTCCCCTACAAAACAGATACTCCATGCCTTCTTAGAGTGGTGGGGGATTAGGGGATGGGGAATTGGAGAGGGCCCTGGTTATGTCCCTGTAGCTAGATGTGAAATGAGTGCATCATAAATAAGTAAGTAAATAAATAAATAAATAATCTGCTGAAACCTTCGGAGGTCCCCAGTGCTTTTCCCCAGCATCAGCCACTTTCCCGAGAAGGCTGCATCCACACTATAGAAATAAAGTACTTTGACACCGCTTAAACCTCTCAGTGCTATGGAATCCTGGGATTTTACCTTTGGGCCACTTAGCCTTCTGTGACAGATAGCTGATGCCACAATGAAGTACAAATCCCAGGATTCCATAGGATGGAGCTAGGAGAGTTAATGCGGTTTCGAAGTGGATTATTTCTGCAGTGTAGATACAGCGTGAGTTGGTTTTAAAAGGATAGAAAGCACCCAATTCTTCTTTTTACCCTCCTAATAATGGTTTTCCTTTAAAAAATAAGTAATTTGTTTTAGTACCTAATCCTTATTTTTGTTGTTGTTTGTTTCTATGTGTGTTTGTTTTATTCTCGTAATATGAATTATTCTGGTCTGTCTCCTTCCTTCTTGCCTGAAAAATCAATTAAGAAGGAAACTGGGGAGACTTTTAAAACCTCCCAAAGGAGCCACTTTTGGTCTTTTTGGAGGACAATCCTCCTCTTAGAAGCCAAAGTCCAATGTTTGTGAAGAATAAGAATAAGGCTTGTATTAAAACTATCCTCTCCATTTCTGATCCCTTTTAAAACCCTTGTTCCACAGAAGGAGCAGAGCTGTGTAATAAGAAAACCCTCTCAGAAAAGAGACTCAAAAGACACACTTCCTTCCTTTTGGCCCAAGGAGCCTGGCCTCCTTCTGACTCTGGAGCCTCAGGAGAGAAAGAGAAGCCTCTGTTCAACTGAAGCCTCAGAGAAGGTTCCAGAACATTATTCCCAACAGTCACAAGCAGCAGAACATGGCCGCCAGAACACAAAATGGCCACCTCCACCTCAGTGTTTGGCAGTTGGAGGCCTCAGCACAGCAGTGAAGCCTACCGCTTCCAGGCCTTCTGCTTCTGCTCCACTCCTCCCTCCTTTTCTCTGTCTGCTCCTCGCTGACTCTTCCGTGCGCAGAGCTAAATAGAGGCAGAAGCTCCTTCCTTCTTCCAAGGCTTCCAGGCCTTGTCCCTCTGACCCCTCTCCCTCTCTCTCTCTCCTTCCTTCCTTGTTTCTGTCTATCTCTCTTTCCTTCCTCTCTGTGTGTGTGTGTCTCTCTCTCTCTCTCCTTCCTCCTTGTCTCTCTCTGTCCCTTTCTCACTCTCTGCTCCTCGCTCTCTCTTCTGCGCGCAGAGCTAAATAGAGAGGCAGAAGCTCCTCCCCTTCTTCAGTCTGGCCAATGGGGGCAGAGGAGCTGGAAGACCTGCCCCCTGCCCCACCCTCACAGGCTCCTCCTGCAGTTAATATGGAAGAAGGCAGGAGGGACTGAGGGACCCTGGAGCCCCAGCCACACGGACACTGGCCAAAGGCACACATTCCCAGAGCCTAAGACCCATGAGATGCAGCCCTATGCAGGGCAGGACCCTCTTCTCTCTGGCCCTGTGGATGCTGGGAGATATAGTCCAGGGAATACACTCTAAATCCCATTGGCAAGAGGAAAGGCTACTACTACTCTCTGATGTCTCACTAGGTGTCAGAACCTGTTATTAAGATTAGTTATAAGGTTATATCTTTTCAGTTCATGTACATTCACTTGATTTTAAAACCTCCCAAAGGAGCTACTTTTAGTGTAGTTTGGGGGACAATCGTCGTCTTAGTGGCTCTCCTATTAGAGACCCCTCCTCTTTTGACCCAAATCCTTTATGAGGCCAAAAACCCCTTTGATAGGAAGCAAACACCGAATATCTCAGGAAGGCTCTATATCTGTGAGGTTTGGAATCCTCTGATCAATGGTCCACAAACAAACGTATACCAAAAGTAGAAAGTCTATCGTAAGAGCATTGCAGTAGTGATCTGTAACACTTTTTTGCAGAGTCTGAGGCTTCAGAGAAAAATGTACACTTTTAAAATTATTATGATGATTAACCTTTATTTATAAAGCGCTGTAAATTTACACAGCGTTGTACATACAAAAACGCCCCCTCCTTTCTCCCCCCTACTAGTTCCCCACCCCACACACACTTAGCCAGGTCCCCATCACAACCTAGCCTCACTCAAGACATTTGCAACATTGCCAGCTAGTTGTCTAAAACAGCACTCCAAAGCAGTTAACAGGGTCCCACTTAGAAACTAACACCACTTTAATATTCTACCCATATACTCTCCACCCCCCCCACCCCAACATCTTATCTAACAGAACAATATAGATCAGATATCTCAAAACATACATGAAGTGATTATACATGAACTGAATATATACAGCATTATAACTGATCTCAATAACAGGTTCTGACAATATCTCCCAAGGCCCCCTCCTTCCAGGACCCCCTTCCACTCTTCCCTCAGTCTCTCTCTCTCTCCTCTGAAGGCCTCAAACTGCCAACTGCCAAGCTCTCAGGCAGAGGCAGCCATTTTGTGTTCTGGGGGCCATTTTGTGCTGTTTGTGACTATGGAGAATGTTCCAGAACCTTCTCTGAGGCCCCAGTTGAACAGAGGTATCACTTCTCTCCCTGAGGCTCCAGAGAGAGAAGGAGGCCAGGCTCTTTGGGCCAAAAGGAAGGAAGTGTGTCTCTTTATGTGTCTAGTCCTCTCCTTTCTTGGGACACTCTGTGGGACCATGAGATTTTTTTTGGGGGGGGGGAATCCCAGAGAATCAAAGGGATGCTGTGACCATGGAACCTCAGAGTATGATCAAGATTACACTGTTGTTTCTCAGGAAGGAGAAGCAAACTAGGAGAAGATACAGCCTTTTGCTTTTGCCTGAGCCTCTGGGAAGGGGCCCTCTTCTCCTTTCTCCTTGGCTGTCTTCATAGAGGGCAGACTCCTTTTGCCCTTTGGACTCAGTTTGCAGCAATGGCTGTGAGCTCAAGAGAAGGGGAGAAATGGCAGCAGGAGGAGGAGGAGGAGGAAGAAGAAACCAGGACATTTTAAAAGCATCTGAAAAGGTGGGAGGGCAGCAGATGAATCAGGGGGAGGGTCCCTGCCAAACTGGGAGAGTTGGAGGGCATGCAGAAGGAGCTGGGCCTGGAAATGGAGGAGGAGGGGGGGGTTTGCAAAATGATCTCCGTGGATGAGAAAGCTGGGTCAAGTCTATGAAATGAAATGGCCCAGTGAAATGGTGTCCATAATATAGGATCCAGTCTGGCATAGTGGTTTGAGCATAACTGAACTATGACTCTGGAGTTCAGATTTGGAATCCCAGCTCTGCCATGGAAACCCATTGGGGGACTTTGGGCAAGTCACACTCTCTCAGCCTCAGGGAAAGGCAATGGGAAAACTATTCTGAAGACATTTGGCAAGAAAACCCTGTGATAGGTCTGCCTTAGGATCACCATAAATTCAAAACGACTTGGAGACACGCAATAATAACAACAACAAAAGCAATGTCTATTATATAAAATGGCAAAAACAAGAGTTGCTCTTGGAATTTACATTGTGTTTCTATGTTTTCAAGCTTTGGATGGTTCAATCCATGGGTAAAGAAATCTGTAGGTAGAGAGGTCCATCATCGTCCTCATCATCATCATCATGAAAAAATAGAGGGTCTTCTTTATCAGATTTTTATCAGGAGGGCAACTAAAATGGTGAAGGGTCTGGAAACCATGCCCTATGAAGAACGCCTTAGGGAGCTGGGGATATTTAGCCTGGGGAAGAGAAAGTTAAGAGGTGATATGATAGCTCTGTTTAAATACTTGAAGGGATGTCATATTGAGGAGGGAGCAAGCTTGTTTTCTGCTGCTCCAGAGACTAGAACCCGGAGGAATGGATGAATGCAAAGGAAAAGAGATTCCAGTTCAACATTAGGAGGGACTTCCTGACAGTCAGGGTTGTTCGACAGTGGAACAAACTCCCTCAGAGATTTTGGTGGAGTCTTCCTCCTTGGAGGTCTTTAAACAGAGGTTGGATGGCCATCTGTCAGGGATGCTTTGATTGAAAGTTCCTGCATGGCAGAATGAGGTTGGACTGGATGGCCCCTGCGGTCTCTTCCAACTCTACAATTCTATGATCAAAAGTGTTAAAAATGAAACAGAAGAAAGGCATCATTGTTTTGTGCATTTTGGATGTTATTGTTTACAGTGTGGCCAAAACACCTTCTCCTGGATATGCTTTCTAGATTCCAGGATACTACATTTTTTTTAACATTGGTGTTAAAAGGAAAAAACCATATAGGACCAACAACAATAACACAGATACAATTAAGAGACCTGACAAAATACAAATATTCACAAGCAACAAAACTTGTGAAACATACTAAGGCGGGGTACAGGCCGCCAGAAAGACACGCGTCCCCGGCATCACTTTTTCCTCTGCAGAAGCGCCGCAACAACCAAATTGAGCAGTGCTGTTGCGGAGCAAAAAAGGAGCGCGCGGAAGTGGCTCCTTTTTGCTCTGCACTTCTGCTGCCCTGAACTGCCAGTGATGGCGAGGGTACATTGCAGTTGCGCCTCCCTGTTTGGAGGTGGCACATCTGCAATGTCACCATTATGCGCCACGTATGGTGGGTGTGCTGCAGCTGCGGCGCCCTCGTCACTTGCGAGGGTTGCCATCTGTGTGGGCACTCCGCCTACCAGGCAACCCTCACACGTGACGAAGGTGCCTCAAAGGCTTCTAAAGGCTTCTAAAAACAGATCAAAGCGGCTAACAGTAAAAGCACTGGTAAAACACAATGACAACTTGTCATTGTTGGGTCCCAAACCCTCCCAATTCCTCCCACCCACAATAAAATATAATTAAATTCTTAAACAATTATTAAAAATAAAGCAGAAGCAGTTAGAGCAGTTGCTGAACAATTCAATCAATAAGAGATTGCTGGAATGCAAATCTGGAAAGACATATGTCTTGAAGGCCTTTTTAAAGCCTTAAAGACTGGTGGTATATCGGAACTCTTTCGGATGTTGTTCCATAACTTGGGAGAAGTTCCTCTGTGTAACTGCAGAGAGCCTTGTTATTGCTGACTGCAGTAAATTTTTACTAGAGGACCTCAACGTGTGGAGCAGATTACATGGGAGAAAGAGATCCCGTAAGTAAGCTAGACCCAATCCATGAAGGGCTTTAAATGTTATAACCAAGACCTTGTACTGTCCCTGGAAATTAATGGGCAGCCATTATAGGTATGATAGGGACACCTCTAGATATTCCAGTGACCACTCTGGCTGCCGTATTTTGGATTATTTGAAGTTTCCGGACTAAGTGCAAGGGTAGCCCTATGTAGAGCTCATTGCGGAAGTCAAGACATGAGGTTACCAGCGTATGCATCATAGTTTTAATGTCCTCAGGTTCCAGGAAGAGGCGCAGTTGGCGTATCAACTAAAGCTGATAACAGGCACTCCTTGCTGTCGCATCTATCTGAGCTGACATCTGGAGTGACCGATTCAGGATCACCCCCAAACTGCAAACGTAGTCCTTTAGGGGAAGTGCGACCGCTTCCAGGACCGGTTGGCAAACCTCCATACCTGGATTAGGACCTCCAACAATCAGCACCTCCGTTTTATCTGGATTCAGTTTCAGTCTGTTGTTGTTGTTGTTGTTGTTGTTGTTGTTGTTATTATTATTATTATTATTTCTCATCCAGCCCATTGCTGCCCCAAGACATTCATTCAGAGGGGAGATGCCTTCCTCAGTTGACACTGAGATATCTCTGGGTGTCATGAGGATACTGATAGCACCCACCCCGAACCTCTGGATAATCTCTTGCAGCGGTTTCATGTACATGTTAAACAGCATTGAAAGAAAGCATTCTTAAAGTTGTGCATAGATGGTACCTCACACCATACAACTTGCACGCCTTACTAAGAACTCCACCTCATGCTGTTGGAGAGGATGTAATACTAGAGGTACCTTCCTGCAGATGTGGTACAATTGTCCAAGTGTATTTGCATTTTGGCATTCAGTAGTTAACTTAGTTTTAGAAATCACTGATCGAAAGATTGTCCCTTCTCCAGAACTTTTATTGCTTTCAGTGTTTATTAATGAAAACAAGACATTACACAATAAAGATATTGTGGCACTTTTGTTGGCATTGGCCAGGATTGAAATTGCCAGGGCTGGGAAAACTGGAAAGGTCAATATGATTTTGGGATTTTTGGTTTATGGAAAAGCTCACTGATCAATCTAGAAGGTTTTGGGGTGGAATCTTCCTCTGCCTTTTGAAGAATGATGGTCCCCACTTCTATCTGATCTCAACAACACTGGAGCAGAAGTGGGTCTTCCTTTGTAATAGGATTCCCTTTCGAAGACTGAACTGGTGCAAAGAAGGTATCTCTGTCTTCTGAGTCCATCCTGTTTTTATGTAATGTTGCCATTTTACATCCCATGTGACCTTGAATTTTTGAAGTTGGTTTTTAAGGTTTAAGAAAAAACAGCATTAGTGACAGGACGACACCCCGAGGAACGCCAGATTTAAGCTCCCTTTTAGAGGAGTAACTGTCCCCAAGCATCTCCATCTGGAATCTGCTTGAGAGATAGGACCAGAGCCACCACAACACATTGCCCCGGATCCCCAATTCCCTCAGTATTTCCATAAGGATGCCATGGTCAATGGTATCGAAGGCCTCTGAGAGATCAAAAAGCATCAACAGGGTCACACTTCACATGTCAATGCTAAGGCAAAGATCATCTACTAAGGCAACCATAGCAGTCTCACCTCCGTATCCTGTCCTGAGACCAGTTTGAAATGGGTCCAGATAGCCCATTTCATCCAAGACCTCTTGGAAGTGCCCTCTCAATCACCTTGTTTAGAAACGGAAAATGGGAGACCGGTCTGTAATTGTTCATCTCCAAGGGATCTAGGGAGGGCTTTTCTATAAAGGGCCGTAACACCATTTCTTTTAAGCAAGATGGAAAATAGCCCTCCCTAAGAGAAGCATGTATGATATATCTCAGGTGAGTCCTAAGTGCATCTCCTCCTTGGATGACCAGCCATGAAGGGCAAGGGTCCAGAGGGCAAGTTGTCTTCTTCTCATTTCCTTAGTACTCACAGATTCAAAGTGATCCAGTATGATCTCTTTCACAGAGTCACTGGACACCTCACCTATGGCTTCTGCAATAATGCTGGCATCCAAGTCAGCTCTTATCATTTAAAGCAGGGGTCCTCAAACTCCAGCCCTGCAGATGTTTTGGACTTCAGCTCCCAGAATCTCAGATCATTGGCCAAGCTGTCAGGGAGGGCATTATGATGAAAGAAGGACATTTGCATGTGGATGGTGATTGGCTGAGGAACAAAAAGGAAGGAGGAGCCTTTGTAGGGCTCTGTAAGTCTATTCAGCTTGACTGTAGACTACTGAGGTAGGAAGGAAATTTGCATGTGTGCGGTGATTGGCTGAGGGAACAAGAGGAAGGAGGAGCCTTGTGGGGCTCTGGAAATCTAATCAGATTGACTGTAGACTACTGAGGTAGGAAGGAAATTTGCATGTGGATGGTGATTGGCTGAGGCTTCTGGGAGATGAAGTCCAAAACACCTGGAGGGCTGGAGTTTGAGGACCCCTGATTTAAAGCATCACAGTGAGCTGTGATAGCTCTTACAATGTGTCCTGGGGGTGGGTACATCAGTCTGGTCCAAGATATCCCCACCTTGCTTCAATAGTTCCATTATGGCTCTCTTCCCTTGGCACTTTCACTCCTTCCTTCCTTCCTTCCTTCCTTCCTCCTCCAGAAAGCCAGGCAGAGAGCTGAGCCAAGCCAGAAGCAACCCTTTCTCTCCCCCAATTCCTCCAGGGGCCAAGGAAAGCAGCAGAGGCAAGGCAGCAGTGAGAGCGGACTGTAGATCCCCCCCTGAGGCCAGAGGACGCCAGCCAGGAGACAGCCTTCTCCCTTAACATTCCTGACTCCCAGTGGCAGGGACGCAGTGGTGAATGGTGGGTGAGGCTGTGGGTGCCACTTTAAAGGGTCCCTTCAGTCTGCCCTGGGAACAACCTTCACCCGTCCGAGAACAGATGATGCCAACTGGCTGGTACCTTTTCCCTTGTGTGCTTTTATTTCATGTTCTTGGACAGATCTGTGGTGGGATCCTTGGAGGGAGATGGGCATGGGCAAGGAGAATATCATTCAGATGGCGAATGGGGGGAGAAAGATATTGACTGTGGAGCGGCTATACATGATGTGCATGGTGCGCTAACAGAGGAAGGAGAGATTGATGTTTGATATCTCTCTCCCCTTCCCTTCACCCTGCTATCCCAAAAGAGCTGGAGAGCATACCAAACCAACCACAGAACCTTTCACTGCTCTTGTGTAATGCCAGGTCAGTCAAAAATATAACGCAGATAGTCCATGATCTCCTACTGGACCAAGAGGCTGACCTGGCTTGTTTCATGGAGACCTGTCTGGTTGATGATAGCTCAGCCACCTGGGTTCTCTGTCAGTAAGCAGGTAAGGGGACATCACTTTGGTCCATGAAAACAATCTTGCTTTGGCCAGGATACCTATCCGTACGATGGACCACATTGAGTGTATTTGCCTCAGCTTAAAGACTAGGGAACATCTGGGGATTATGTAGGTTGAATGTCCACCCCGTTGCTTAACAGACTCCCTAGCCAAGCTGACACAACTGGTCTCGGAGTTGCTGCTGGAGTCGCCTAGGCTTTTAGTCCTGGGAGACCTCAACATCTCCCTCGAGGCCAGTTTAATGAATGTATCTGGTGCAGATCAGCTTGACAAACGTGGGCCTTTCCCAGATACTCTCGATGTGGTCTTCTGTACGGAACAGGCACATCCGTGGACGGAGGTAGTCAATATCTCCGCATTGACATGGACCATGGATCATTTCCTGGTCAAGGTTGGGCTGAAGGCCAGTATTCCCCCCTGTCGGGGGTGGAGGACCTATTAAAATGGTCCACCCTCAAAGGTTGATGGGACCCACTAGGTTCCCAAAGGCCTTAGAGGGTTTGATGGCTGGTAATCCCAGCAATTCTGTTGAAGCTCTGGTCAATACATGGATATACCCCCCAAAAAATGTTGCTTCCAATGCTATTGAACCCTAACCTGTGTGATGTTTTCTATTTGACACCGGTTCTTAAATCCCTTCATGGGCTGCCCATTAGTTTCTGGGCAAGATACAAGGTGTTGGTTTTAACCTTTAAAGCCCTCCATGGCTTGGGTCCTGACTACTTGCAGGAGAGCCGCCTAACATACAATCCACCCGCAGACTCTGGGAAGGACCTGCTACGACTCAAGAAGACCAGACTTTCAGCGGTGACCCAGAGGTCCTTCTCATCAGACGCTCCCAGGCTCTGGAATGACCTCCGGATGAGATCCCTCATATTTCCACCTTGGAAGCCTTTAGGAAGGCTATGAAGACAGATCTTTTCCGGCAGGCCTTTCCAGACTAGATTAGATCTATCTCCCTCCCCCTGACCCTTACCCTTGCCATCATTACTGTTATGGAAATTGTTATTAATTCCTGCCCTCCCCCTCCCCTCCAGAAAATGACCCATTTCTTGCCCGAAAAAACTTTTTACTGTATTGTGCTTGGAATGTTTTAAATTTTCTTCTTGTTTATTAGCTTTTTAGGGGTTGATTAATGTTTTTATAATTGGGAGAATGGTTTGGAGTTTGAGCTTTTTAACAGTATTTCTTAAATTGTATGTTATTTTATTACTGTAATCTGTTTTGATTCCTTTGAGAAAAGGCAGAATATAAACAATTATTATTATTATTATTATTATTATTATTATTATTATTATTATTATATCCCTTCAAGGGGGTCCAAGGCCCTTTCAGTATGCTCCCAGAACCGGGGACGGGTGGATGTTTCTGGAGATGTGGGTCTCTATGTTGGCCCTCCTCTGCAGGGTTGTTGTGAAGGAAAAGGTCAGTATTTGAGGGGGGTGCCTAATCTGGGCCCTGTGGGTCTCTAAGACTAGTTCCCAGGTTGCCAGGGGATTGCCAGAGCTTTGAGGTCTCTCCATCTCCCTCCTCTTGGCTTTGGCCTAGATTTTGGCTCTTCTCTCCCCCCCAGAGCCTTCTCCCCAAGGCCTCCAGAGAAAACTTCTGTTGCTTCCAATGCTATTGAACTGTATCCTGTGTGATGCTTTCTATTTGGCACAAAACTCTTCCCCAAATGAGGCATCAGAAGAGAGGGTCTCTCCTCTGCCCCACTTTCCAGGAGGGAGGGGGCTCCTCAAAGACCTTTTTACCTTTGGATCCCCCTCCCCTCCATGGCCATGCCTCTCTCCAAGGGTCCCCCCATCCTCTTTTCTCATAATAATCCCTCAAGTACCTGGGCACCAAGGAATCCTCTGAGAAGGGGGCAGAAAAGAAGGAGAGGAAACCTGGCAGGCCCCCCTGCCTTTCCTTGGGGGGAGAAGAGGGCCTTCTTTCCTTCTTATAATCCCCCAAGAAGACCCTCCAGCCATTAATCTGAATGAACAAGGGCTCTCCCACTTCCATCCCTCCCTCAGAACAGACTGTGAAGGCAGTCATGGCTTCAGGGGCTGAGACTGTGCATGCCCATATTGCCCCAAAGGCCCCTCCTCATCATGCGCAGGAATTGACAGGGCCTAGCTGCTACTGTTTATTCTGCTAGTGGACTTTGCGGGAAAGGAAGGTATGTGCCGGGGGTTCAGTGGCCTCCCCTTCCTTCCCTCCTTTCTTCGTTTGTGGAGACTGCAATGGAGCCCAAGGTGCAGAGCTGGACTCAGGAGGGAAAGGAAGGTTCTAGTTTGGAAATATAGCTCTGTGTATATTGTATGCATGTGTGTGTGTGTGTGTGTGTGTGTGTGTGTTTGCCTCTGCTGTTCTTATGGCTGGGAATGGAGCTGAGGACTGAGGAGAGAAGAAAGGTTCAGTTTGGGCAAATGCAGAACTTCTGTGCATCAAAGAATCCAGTGTGTTCAAACAGCAAAGAACTTTATTGAGAACACATAGAAATTCAATGTTTAAGCCAGAACTGGCCACTCCAAACAATACATTAAAACCCCAAAACCTAAAACTCCACCCTCTTCTAAATCTAGCCCCCACCTCCACTTCCCACAGTCTATGCCCCACAAGAAACAAGGCCCCCTTTGCCATTCCCACAAACTAGCTCTTTCTGTTAATACCGGCCTCCAACTTTCTTCAGCCAACATCCCACAAATTGCAAAAGCTATCATTCCCATAACTAATAAAGCCAGCTGCAACAAATCCCAACCCCGCATCTACCTAAGCTATACTACAACCCACAATCCCCAGCCAAATAGACAACCGAAAGTAATTATCTATACAATTAGCAAGGAAAACCTAAATTTAACAAAATACAACCTTAAAACATAAACAGACATATGGACAGACAAACCTTACAAGCAAAATCACAAGGACCTTTTCTTAGCACAACTGGAAGGAAAATATAATTTTTGTATGACTAATTGACAAAAAAATATTAGATCACTATTGGGATTTGTGTGGCTTCTCTCCTGTGTGGACTCTCTGATGTGTCACTAAGTTTGACTTCCCAGAAAAACATTTCCCACAATGCTGGCATTTGTATGGCTTCTCTCCAGTGTGGGCTCTCTGATGTTTCACTAGGTTTGACTTCCCAGAAAAACATTTCCCACAACGCTGGCATTTGTATGGCTTCTCTCCAGTGTGGGCTCTCTGATGTTTCACTAGGTCTGACTCCCCAGAAAAACATTTCCCACAATGCTGGCATTTGTATGGCTTCTCTCCAGTGTGGACTCTCTGATGTATCACTAGGTGTGACTTCCGAGAAAAACATTTCCCACAACGCTGGCATTTGTATGACTTCTCTCCTGTGTGGACTCTCTGATGTATCACTAGGTGTGACTTCCGAGAAAAACATTTCCCACAATGCTGGCATTTGTATGGCTTCTCTCCAGTGTGGACTCTCTGATGTATCACTAGGTGTGACTTCCGAGAAAAACATTTCCCACAACGCTGGCATTTGTATGGCTTCTCTCCTGTGTGGACTCTCTGATGTTTCACTAAGTCTCCCTTCAAAGAAAAACATTTCCCACAATGCTGGCATTTGTATGGCTTCTCTCCTGTGTGGATTCTCTGATGTATCACTAGGTGTGACTTCCGAGAAAAACATTTCCCACAACGCTGGCATTTGTATGGCTTCTCTCCTGTGTGGACTCTCTGATGTGTCACTAGGTTTGACTTCCGAGAAAAACATTTCCCACAACGCTGGCATTTGTATGGCTTCTCTCCAGTGTGGACTCTCTGGTGTATCACTAGGCGTGACTTCCCAGAAAAACATTTCCCACAACGCTGGCATTTGTATGGCTTCTCTCCAGTGTGGACTCTCTGATGTTTCACTAGGTCTGACTTCCCAGAAAAACATTTCTCACAATGCTGGCATTTGTATGGCTTCTCTCCAGTGTGGATTCTCTGATGTCTCACTAGGTTTGCCTTCTGAGGAAAACATTTCCTACAATGCTGGCATTTATGTGACTTCTTTCCTGTGTGGATTCTCTCCTGACTCAAATATTTTTCTGTAAAGAAGCACAGTGACAGATAAGACTGAAAATCAGTGTTAAGAGAGGAGGGTATTGCCCCATGATGTAGCCCTCATTAACCCCTCCTTATTAGAGATTAAATTAAGAAAGATTCTGTGAGTAACCCAAGCATGACCCTACTTCTTATGCCCCTAAATCAATGGAACGATCATATCCTTACTTATAGGAGCTAGCAAAGAATGGGGACTGCCCTGAGGGAATCAGTGGAAGCAGATACTGAGACGAAGGATATTCTATTAACCATGTGCAAAAATACTTTGATTGACAGGTGTCATCATATCCTCTGAGACTGCCACAGAGTGTGAGTCAGAGCCCAAGGCATGATGCAAGCTAACTCCAGGAGATGACTTACAACCAATACAGTATGCAGCTTACATGCGTATTAGTGTGGATTGGATTGGAGTTGTGTGTACAAGGAAAAGTGAAGTTGATGGAAGTCGGAGAGGAGAGCTTTCAAATATTTGTATTCTTTTGCAACTCAAGATAGAGAATCTCCAAGGATTTCGATGAAATCAACTGTGTGTCTTATTTTTAAGTGTGAAAAGTGGTCAGTGCATTGCCAATATCTATATATCTGGATATTTGCTTCCTTACTCTACTATGCTATTGCTAATCTGCATCTGGGAGTGTCACCCTCAGATTGTAGTGTGCACTGGCTTTTGAACGCAATCAAAATTTAGAGCCAAGAAGGACCCGAGAGCCAGTGTGCTAATCATTTTTGTCTTCAAAATGGTGAAAGGTCTAGAAGCCATGTCCTATGAGGAATGACTTAGAGAGCTGGGTATGTTTAGCCTGGAGAAGTGAAAGTTAAGAGGTGATGTGATAGCCCTGTTTAAATATTCGAAGGGATGTCATATTGAGGAGGGAACTAGCTTGTTTTCTACTGCTCCAGAGACTAGGACCTGGAGCAATGGATGCAAGCTCCAGGAAAGGAGATTCCACCTCAACATTAGAGATTCCTCCTCAATTGACAGTAAGGGCTGTTTGACAGTGGAACACACTCCTTCCTCGGATTGTAGTGGAATCTTCCTCCTTGGAGGTCTTTAAACAGAGACTGGATGACCATCTGTCGGGGATGCTTTGATTTGGATTTCCTGCATGGCAGGGGATTGGACTGAATGGCCCTTGCGGTCTCTTCCAACTCTATGTTTCCTGCCCCCAAGCAACAATTATAGTATAAATATCTGCCCTGGCTGGCTGTACTTTGATGTCAGTCCAATTAGAGACAGACAGTCTGTTGGTTTACATGGCTAAGCACCTCAATGCACTCGCCAACTCCACTTGTCGCTGGAGCTCCTGACTTCTCTTCCCATTTCGAACCCTCAGCAATTGGAATCCAGATTCACCTAGGTAAAGTATTGCCATAATGAAGGTCTTACATCTCTTGACCACTCCCATCTGTTATCCTACCTTCTAGTTCTTGTGCATGTGTGTGAACGCTTGTGAGTGTGTGTGTGTGTGTGTGTGTGTATTTTGCTTTTGCCCTAAATAAAACATAAAACTTATTTCAAATGCATTTGGAGTTCTGTGTGCTTCCGGACCTGGTATAGATGGGCTGAATACCGAGGTCTCTCTTGCTCCAACCAAACTGTATATCTCTTTTCAGCTAAATACTAAATTCCCCTAAAAGCATAGCACTTGCAGGTATCCTCCCCAGACTCCAGCATTTTGGATAACAAAGGGCCTCTGGAATCAACCATGAAACTAAGCAAGCTCAGTTAGGAAAAGAAACATTAGAGAACAAGCAGGTTTTGTGTCTCCCTTTCCTATCTTCATAGATATTACTCATAATTGCTAAATGGATCCCCTAAATATGTCTGAAAAACAAGGATTTGAGCTGGTTCTCAGAAGTACACTCAACCCAGTTCTTAAAATCTGTCAGGTTGGTGACTGCCTCCCAATCCCCAAGGCCCTTCTCCTGGCTCTTCCCAGAGGTCCTTTCCTCTCTGCACAGAGCTAGGCGAACCTGGCTTTGCTCCTGCCTTTCCCTCCTGGCTCCCAGAGGCCTGATCCCCTTCCCGTTCTCCCTCTGCTCTCCAATCTTCCCTCTTGCCCATCTGCACTGCTTTACCATTTCACCTTCAGCATTAGGGATGTAAAGAATATTCTCCAAAATTCGAAAATTAGGAGAAAAATGGCAATTTCGAACATTTCTATTACAATCTGGAGAGGAGAAATTCTGAATAATTCTCTATCAATGAGTAAGAATATTGATGGTTAGTCATTTCAAAATGAGAGGGAGAGAAGAATCCTTCATCTGACTCTCGATAGTCACTATTTGCATATTTTGTGTAAGAAAAGCTACCATTCATCCTGGAGGCTATTTCTTTTGTGAGGGTGATTTGCTCCAACTTTGCTTAATCACAGCAGCTTTGCTTTGATAAACAAAAGATAACAAAAGGTGAGGCTTCTGCCCTTTATGCCATGCTCTGACATTCAAGTTCTCACAGAACAGAAGAACTTGAAATCTCAAAACTTATTATCAGGAAAGGTCTTGGCCACCGTTTTTTGGAGTAAGACAGGTATTTTGATGATAAAAAAATGACTAATCACTTTGATGAAATACAGTTACATCACTATGATCTGGAGATTACCTTGCAGTGGAGACATTGATTTGGGTTCTCCAAGGCCAAGAAATTCAAGTACATACACACACACACACACACACAATGCAAAATAAATGTAGGTTTGCCTTAGCATCACCTTGAGAGAGCTGGAGAGAGAGGTTTGTCATGTCCTGCCTCTGAGGCTGAGAGACTGTGCCAATTATTATTATTATGATTGCATGACCTCTTAGCATCACCATGGGAGAAGTGCAGAGAGAGAGGGCAGGGAAATGTCTAACAATATGTAAGCTGCTCTGATAGCACCACAGACTGCTGGGAACTGCAGTCTAATAAGGCTGCAGTGCACACTGCAGAAATAATCCAGTTCGACAATACTTTAATGCTATGGAAACTCCTGTTGTGCCACCAGAGCTCTCTGACAAAGAAGGCTAAATGTCTCACAAAACTACAATACCCAGATATTGTTGTTGTTGTTGTTGTTGTTTTCTTATATCCCTGGCACAGACTCTCAGCCTCAAAGGGAGGCACTGCCCTCCCCCAACAAGCCTTGCATGCCAGGAGAGTCCTAAAAGTCACAACACACGACAACAGCCATGTTTCCAAGAGGTCATGGAGAAAGGGAGCTCAGGGCTTGGATGGCCATAGGAGCCCTCTGGGAGGCCTTGGGCAAGTCACACTCTCTGGGTCTCAGAGGAAGACACTAGCATGTCCTCATTGCAAGAGCCCTCTAAACACACACAAAACCCACAACCCCCCCCTTCTTGCCCCGTTTTGCCAGGGTCCTCCCAAAGCACTGAGAGTGCCCACCAGAAGGCAACAAACATCAACAGCCAAGTGGGTCACACTGTCTCATCAGGATGACACTGGAAGATGGGACAAACCGAGGGTTTTATTGGCATAAAGAGGAGTTTTGTCATGGGATGCCCCTGAAGCTGAGATAGTGTGACCCTCACAGATGAGAAGGGGAGGGGTTGGGTGCCAAGTGGCAATGCTCTTCTGCCAAGCAGGAATCCTGAAGAAGGAGCAGAGTGGGGGGAGATGGCAAGAGTTCTGCCATGAATAAAGCCTACCAGGAAGGAATACTTAGGAGTT
>JACSCI010001237.1:860-18569 GCA_016801065.1 Sceloporus tristichus
TGTTTCAGCTCAGAGTGGCATCTTATATCATTTCTGGAGGCTTCACCTTCTCTTTGGACTTTATCACACGTCAGTCCTATGTGTTTCCATCCCAAAAATGGTTAAAGTGGTGGCACTGTTATCACACACAAAGCACAACTAGGGGTTAAAAGCACATTAAAGTGGGCCCAATGCAAATTTGGTTATCAAAAGGAGGCAAACAAATCCCCATTGCCTGCTTAGAAAAACCTTCTCTGAGCATGCTCCAAAGCGTCATTTCCACAAGTGCCTCACCCACGTGCTCCAGGGAAGGGAGGGGAGATTTGGGGGGCGGGGGGATCTTCTTTGCCGCAGAAAGCTCCCTTGGCGCTGCGTCATGTGGATGCAGCGTCAGAGGAGCACCGTGATGCCATGCGCTGTGTGGAGCAGCGCACTGCATCATGCTGCCCTGAAGGTGGAGTTGAGCCATGCATCCTGTGGATGCCATGCCCCAACTCCACTCCCAGGCCAGCCTTTATGGCCAGTGTGCACAGCCCCTAAGGAATCAAATGTGCCTTTGAGGCTGGTAGTACTGAAAGAAAGCCTTCCCCTAATGATCTCAGAACTTGGACAATCTCATGTGGGAGATTTAGGGATGATTCAGATGGTGAAAATAATCCAGGATGATTCTGGCTTGAATCTCCATTGTTCACATGCTTCCTGAATGCACCCAATTAAATGGGGTGGGGCTGCCAAAACCCACCTCACCTGAGATAATCAATACTGCCCTCCCCCCGAGTTGTAAAAACAGATTCACATTGTGGGCAGTATGAATAAGCGATGCTAATAGATCCAGGATTAAACTCTGCATGCCTTGAACACGTTTTGAATGCCTTTGCATTGTCGACTCCATGTTTATTTGAGTGCTGGCACGTGTGAGCAACAGAAATGGAAGAGATGCACATAGATGTGGTTCCATGGTGTGAATAACAAACCCAGAATGCATGAGTGAGGTTATTTGTATCGTTCTGCTAAAAAAAACCACGGCATCTGAATGACCCCAAAGAGTTTTATCATTCATAACAAGTATTTGGGATGGTGCTAGAAATGGGCCAGTAGCCAGTGAAATTGTCACAACTAGGAGTTTCTATTCTCTCTCTAATTCTTGGCATAAATGGTTTCTGATCTTTCCACGACACAAAACAGAGTCTGGTCTTGGTTTGCTTTGCTCCAAAGCTCCTCTGAAATGTATCATTTCAGATAACACGCCTATTCTCATCCGCAAAGGTCCCTAAAATATTGACCAGGTGTCTGTTAGCAACTAGAAATTCAATCGTAATAACTGGAGAGGAAGGATTCCAGTATATGCTACCAAGGGAACAAGCTTGGAAAAGTTCCTTTTCTGGACTTCAACTCTCAGAATCTGCCAGCCATAACAGGCAGGAACCATGTTGGCTTAGGGTTTCTGAGAATTACGGTCCAAAAAAAGGACTTTTCCATGCTCTGTAAAGGAGTGGCAACATTTTGAAACCGCTAGTAATACAGGGAGGCAAAATGTGCTTTTTCTTTCTTTCCAGAATAATGCCAGAGGACATCTTTTGCTGGAATGCAGTGTCAGTGTCTTGGGCTGGAGAACTGGTGTAGCTACAAAGAGATAAGCACACATGTTCCCTTTCTTCTGGGAAGGGGCAATTCATTGGACAGCAGGCACAAAAGGGACCGAGGAAAGGTCAACGAATGGCCAGACTTTGTAGGCAGAAAGTTAGTGACAACAAAATGTCTCATGAAACCTAGTCCTAGCCAGGTGACAAGGCTGGCTTTCCCATCAGGCAGTGTGATGCTGTCACTTCAGACAGCAAATTCAGGATTCATAAGCTGTGAGTAATGCTCTAGAGTTAGTATTATAATACTGTGCCCTGGCATTAGTATAGAGCCAATGTTGTGTAGTGGTTTGTTGTAGTGGAGATTCAACCACTGGGTGACCTGGACAAGTCCCTTTCTCTCCGCCTCAGAGGAAGGCAAAGGCAACCCCCCTCTGAATCAATGTTGCCAAGAAAGCCCATAATAGTTTCACCTCAGGGGTTGCCATTGTTACCCATGCTGCTCCATATATAAATTTTGGTATAACCCTTAATGACCCCTAGATGAACTCTAGCAGCCTGTCCTCCATTACTAGCAAGGCATGAGGACATGCACACACACCCTTGAGGGGCACCCACATCATCATATCTAGAGAGTCGCATCAAAGGGATTATCATAGGACCAGGAAGAGCAAATATTTGCCTTGCCTGAGGCTCTTGCCCCCTCCCAGGGTCTGTTGTCCGAGCAGCTTAAGACCACTAAGACCATCAGACAGGGACATCCAGGTGAAAAGCAAGTAATTAAACACCTTTGTTCTCACCATTAAGCACCTTTGCCAGAGGCAAGATTTTGCCTATAAAATACTCTCAGATTTGCCTGTTCACTGGGCCAGTCTGGATTTCAGGGGGAAGCTCTGTCCCCTTGAACCCTGACCTGGCTCCTGATTCTTGGCCAGTCATTCCATGGCTGAGCCTCATGCCATCCTCATCATATTCCATTTGGATTCCTGGAGGGAGTCTACATTCTGGTACGTATCACCCCAGTGATGCCTAAAACCCTATTCCATGCTAACCTATGCTTTTCCTGAGCCTTGTATGTGTGTGTGTATGCTAGTGAATCATATGTGTTTTTCCCCTTATAAATAAATTGGTTATTAATTCTAGAAGTCTGTCTCAGCTCCATTTATTGGGATCCCCTGGTCTGCTCCGTATACATGTCGGGAGGGCGATCTTGGAGGGCTCTTGTAGCCAGCCCCCCTCTTGCAATATTTGGATTAATAACAACATAATAAAATTCCCCTAACGGACCCTTGGCTACAATTTGGTGGAGAAAGCTTGGGCATAGAACTCTCCCCCGAAATCTGGACTTTCCAAACTGATCACTTGGGCTGTCTAGATCTCGGAACGTAGAGAGAACAGGGATTCCAAAAAGGCTGCTGCAGACAGGAATAAATAGGGAGGTGTGTGTGTGTGTTCTTGTGCGCTTGGCCATAAGGGCAAAGGGCTATCTTGGGTTGGCTGATCCCATTTCATTTCTTTGGTTAGGTGTCCTGCTCATTGGCTCTGGTACGCCATCCAGTGGTGGGCCCTAATCACCCTTGGGCGTGTTTGTCGGAGTAGGCAGCCCGACGCCCTATTTTTATTTTCTCTATCCGTGGGTTGGGAAAAGTTATTAGGAACACCCTGGCCAGGCATCCTGAAAACTTCCCCACCCCAAAACCTAAGCTTACAGTTAAAAGTTAGTGCAAGGAACCACTGCAGCCAAATCCAGGCATTTGGGCTGCAGTGCAAAAAGGAGTCACAAGGCAAACCTCCAATTTGAGGCATCCCTCACATGGAAGAGCCTGTTTTAAAATGGTGAGCCAAGGAACCCTTAAGGTCTTGGCATGGTTGTTTTGAAGCCAGTGGGTCTTAACTCCTAGCTTCCCCCAGGTGTGTACCTCTTAAAGGTCACAGCCCATCCAGCTAAGTGGTTTTAAAACCTAGAGCTTTTTTTCAGTGTGCCTTTTAAAGGACACCCCATCTGGCTGCATTGGTTTTAACCTCAGCCTGTCACCACTAAAGCTACAGTATTGTGGGTTGGGAACAAACAGATCCCTTTCCATTGTGTTATCCCAAAACAAAGCCAGAGGAAAAAAGGTCCCATAATACATAACCCAAAATCACAGTCACAAATCCCCCTTGAGCGGGCGAGGTAGGCAAAGGCAGGAGACGTCCTGGTCCGGAGGCCCAAAACCCAGGTTCAAGGGAGGGAAAGGCAGCTCGAGGAGAGTGCCAATTGCGGGAGCCTCATCGAGGTCCCAGGGAAGGAAGCTCAGGTAGAAGTCTAGCTAGGGGCCCAAGTTTGAGTGCCGTTGGTCGGGCCACGCAGAGTGGGATAGCAGCACTCGAACTCCCTAGCGAAAGTGGGGTGGCAGCCTCATTGACTCCTAGCCGGGTCTAAACGGAGGACAACCCTTAAGTCGCTCGCTGCAGCAGCGCCGGGCCCTCGCGTGAATTGGGTGGCAGCCCTGACCCAGAGTTTCAATTGAGGGTTCTGTGGAGGCCTCAGGGAGGATCCCAGAACAAGCGGCTCTTGGAGCAAGAGAGCCAGACATAGGGTACGAGTTGGTGGGAGACCGTAAGTGAAGGTTCCCATACCTGCTGGAAGTAGGGATTTGTTGGAAGCCTGGTGCAGAGGTTCCAAAGATCCCCCAGCCCCGACTCAACAATGGAACAAGCAGGGAGAGAGTAGCCAGCCTCCCTCCAGGGAGGTTTCCCCTGGAAATTTGGCTCTGCTCTCCAAGAATGTGAATGTTGGAGCATAGTATAGACCCCAAAAGTCAGAACCCTAGAGGTTGCCTGGCTTTGAACTTCTCCCTTAGCAAAAAGGGGAGAAAAATAGCAAGACGCCCCTTAAGGGTCTTGGTTATTTCAGCAAGTGGTGTTAACCCAAGCTCTGCAGTGGAGAAACCTCTTAAGGTCCCCACCAATTTGGGCTACAGTTGGGTCTAAACCCTTAGCCCACCACACAGAGGAGACTTTGCAATTTTGCAACAGCCTTGGAGGACAATCCTCCAGAGAAAAGAAAAGAGCAGCCAGGTCCCAGCTCATTGTCCTCCCACTGGAGGTCAAGACACTGAGAATTCCTAAGATCCCAAGGACCCCACCACTAAAATGGAGGAGAGAATTAGAGAATTGGTGGGCCAAATCAACTTCCTCAGAGAGGAAAATTCCATTCTGGCAGCTAAGATCCAGAAATTGGAAATAGCCTTTAAGCAAGGACCATCCCTTTCCCCCATCACCGAAGCTTGTGTGATGGCAGAATTGTTGGGCCCCCTGAATCAAGAGACCAGTCTCAAATGGATGCTTCAAGCAGCAAACAGCCTCCCATCTGCCACAGGCTTCCATTTAACACAGCTAGCCAGATTATGCATGTCTCCTGCACACAGAGATATGCTAGAATCAGCAGTAATGTTTAGGGACCTTTTGTCCAGAGATATGTACTTTTGCATGGGAGAAATCTTGGACCTATTGTGGCCAAGAGAAGGTGTCAGATATCTATACCATAGTCTAAAACAAAAAACAAATGAGGATCCAGAGGCATACATTGCCAAAAAGATTTTGCTGGCAAGGGTAGCTCTTTCCTCTGAGGAGATGGAGACAGAGTTTGTCAGTCATTTACTTGAGGGACTCCATCCCAAGAGCAAAGCGGCTTTGGACGTTCTAACCGAAGGGCAATATGGGGGACTGAATGCCCTTCCCCCGGAGTTGGTGTTGCTTTCCGTAATGTTCCGTTTTCAGGCAAGAAAAAGGCAAGAGAAGGCCCTAGCTCAAAAAAGGGAGAACAAAAAGAAAAGTAGGATGAGTACCCCAAGAGAATGCTTTTCAGGTCCACCTAGAAGCCCCACTCAGGCTGCTCCCACTCCCCAAAGGGAAATGGCAACATCAGATGGTGCAAATCTTCCCAGCGTACAGCCCCCAGAAACCCCCCAAAGACCCCATTCCCCTCATTCCCAAGGGGCAGACACCAGCAGTTGTCCTGCAAACCTCCGGCAGACAACCCCTCATTGCCCACATAAAAAGGAAAATGTCCCTCTTCCTTCTAGAAACACTTCTGCTGCAGTTCGGACTACAGTCCACAAGCAGAAAGGTCACAGCCAGGCCCCACATGGGCACCCAGGGGCCAGAAGGGTCAAAACCCCAGAAAGTAGGACATGGACTCCCTCCCAAAATCCCAAGACTTGGAAACCTTTCCAGACAGGCATGCCAGAAAAAGGGAACCCTAGAGGTCATTTGTCCCATCCCCGTGGTTCAAGTTGGAATGGCACTGGGAGATGTGTCCCCCCAAGGAGACAGAGCCCAGTTTCTTGACCGAGAGGTGAGCCACACTGTCTCAGCCTCAGTTCCCCTGTCCCCCACCACATGGCAAGGAAGAAAGGCCCCAGAAAATAGCTTTCGAAAAGGTATCTTAGAGACTGCCCTTTGAGAAACATAGCACTCTGCAGGCACTCCAGGCATGTGCAGAGAACTTTGGTAAATGTTGAGATTTTAGAAAACAGGGAGTTTTCTTTTTCTTTGCTATAAAGTCTAGTTTGCCTAATGCCACAGCCTCATGGAAAATTTGGCTGCGAGGAGCCAAGAAAACCGAATCATGGGCAAAGGAAGTTGCAAAGCCCATCATCCTGGTTAGCTTAGAGCTCAAATTCAGTTAATGGTAAATTGCCTTTGTTTCCCCTTTTGGGATTTACACCACTCAGGGTGTGAGTGGAGGGTTTGTCAACAAGGGAAAGATGGTTTATCTCTGTAAAGTTTGCAACACCATGTTTGCAAAGGCTTGGAGGGAAAAGACTTCCCTCCCCCTCTTCTTTTCCTGCTTTGCAAATTAGAGATTGAGAAATGCCTCATTGTTTTCTTTTGCTTACACTCTGCATGTGCTCAGATGCAATGCAAAACAGAAAGCTCAGAGCTGCAGGCTCAGGTTGTTTGCAGTGCCCCCAGTTCCATGGGACTAGTTTGGATTTTGAAACCCATTGCAAATATGGTTTCAAGCCCATTCCCCATTGTGTTTGTTCATAATAGGTCTCTTTTTGAGCTTCTTGGCATAGTTTGGTATGGCTTGGTATAGTTAGGATTGTCATTCTGTGTGTTTTAAGGTTTTGAGATATTCTTGTTGTGTTGGTGTTCTGATTCTACTTTTGGCAAGAGCACACAATCTGTCTCTTCTTTAGTTTAGGTTTGTGCTGTTAGGATTTTGTCTTTTGGATAAAGGCAAGTAGTCTATCATATTGTGCCCCTCCAGTTCTTAGGAACACATGGTTTGGACCCAGAGTGTGTCTCTGCTGCCATGTGCTCGGGGCTACATAGGTTTTAAGCTGTAGTTTCCTGTTTCAGTTTTTTCTGCTCTCCTTACATGCTCAGAGGCCTCCTGCCACCCAACACCTTCATCTTCTCTTTTGTTATTCTTGCATTTTTCAAGAGAGCTACTCTTTTGTCTTGTCTTCAGTAATCAGTACTGTGTGTTTTTGTAGACCTTCTGCTCAGCCAAGAGTTTTTCTTTTGCTCTTTTAAGTCTGATCTGGTCATCTTCCATGAGAGTTGTCCTACATCCTCCTTCCCGAGAGTAGGACTCAACAGAGTTACACTGTCTCAGCCCAAACCAAAGTTTTGGTCTCTTCGTCCATGGAGTTCTTAGCTGAAGAGCTCCCTCCCTCTTCTACAACAGGCTTTCAGAGTGTAATTTGGATGTTGCTTGGTTAGACTATAGATCTCTTCTGTAATTATGGAGAAAGTAAAGAGACAGGAGTTTCTAGTTTTTTTCTCTTGACCCAAATTTGGGCTACTTTTGTTGTTTTGGTTGTGATAAGAGAACATAGCATTTTGTGAAATAAATCTGGTACTTAGGTTCTGGAAAAACTAGACTTTCCATAGTCAGGCTGCTTGATCAGGAAAAGGGAGCCCCAGTTGTCTCCCTTGCCTTAATTTGCATAGACTTGGCCAGCACAGCAAGGTCAGGCATGGTAAAGTTGTTCTGGTTTGTTTGTTTGTTTGTTTGTTTGCTTGCTTGCTTGACTGCCTGGGATTCAGGAGTCTGAAGGCAACTTCCTCTTTGTTTAAAGTCTGTAGGCATTAATTCATGATCCCAAGAGTCTGGGTTTTTCTGTTAAGTAGTTATAAAGAGCCTCAGGTCAGCATAGTCTATCTGGGAAAAATGTCTTAGCTGCTGACTCTCAACCAAGGTATTTCCATACATTGAATTGGTATTTGTGCTTGTGTAATGGTTTGAAATTTGGGAGTGTGAAGAAACTCCCTCCACTCTGTCTATTTTCAGAGCCTTGGAATTCATAGATGAGCCTCACTGGCAGAGCAGTCTACCTTTTGTCCTCCACCATTTATGTAGGACAGCACATCCACTGTTTAATGTGAAGCGTGTTCCAACCAGTTTGTCTCACAAACGCCCCTGTCAGTCACAAGTTGTTGTTTCTTCTGCTTTTCTCTTTCCATGCTCAGAGACTATGCACTCTAAGCATGCTCAGGCATCCTCTTCTTTTCTCCTAGGAATTTGGAAGGATAGATTTCTTCATAGTCGTTCTGTTCTTTGTTCTTTGCTGTGAGTGTTGCCAATGATGCCACACAGTGCCTCCTAAAGGTTTTGCTTTGCTCTCTGCACATGATCAGAGACTAGGATCATGCTGCAAATATACCCAGTTTTGCTCTGCCTATGCTCAGAGAACTGAGGGATTTCTTCCACAAGGCGGCGACTTATTTTTATGTGTGTTGTTTTGTTTTCATTTTGTTTTGCGACTTTGAGACTGAGTGAAAGTCACACTCTCTCAGCCCAAACATTAGCTATGCCTTCTCATTTTTGTTATTGTTTTGTTCTATTTTTGCTGTTAGCCTTATGCATTTATGGCAACACTTTTGTTTTGGATTCCACATTTTTGACTATCAGAATTTTGGTCTTTGGATTGGTCTTTTAAGGCTGCTTCCCATACAATATTTTGGTAACAGCAGGCCTAGTGGTCAAATCGCCTGGCTGTGTGACTTGTGTTTTCATTTTTGAGTTATTTTACAGTCACATTACTTCCCATAATGGTAATTGCTGTTGTTGTTTTTGCTTTTCTTTTGCCTTTTTCATTTTGCTGGTCAGCAATCCCAATGGTTAGATTTTTGCCAAAGCTAAAATTGTCTCTCCTAGACTGCTCCAGTTTATTTTCATTTTTTTAGGAATGCTTCTAAAATACACCCATGGCTGGACTACTCTGTTCAAATGGTGCAAGTATACCCAGGCATTGGGGATCCAAAAATGAATAATTTGGCTATTTTGGATGTGTTTTTTGCTAAAAGTTAGATTAAATTTCCACATCTTCACAGCAGCCTTGGTTAAGCCAGGAATTGGAAATTGACCACAACCAGACAATGCAGTGCCCTCAGTGCATTGCCTCACAAACCCCTTGGTCTTCTGTTATTAATGTTGTGTGTGTTTCTATACTCTGCATGTGTATCCCTAGCCTCATGTACTATCTTTCTGTTATACAATTGTTTGTTAAGTGCCAGACAGTGGCTCCACTGAACTTCTCTGCCACTGCTTTAAATGTTGACCTCTCCTACATTCTTCACCTATCGGATTGGCTTCAACGGGGAGCCAGGAAAAATTCCTATCTTTTTCAATAATTCCCATGGCACATAGATATAATGTGGAGGTCCTATCCTTTTCTTACAAAACTGTCTTATAACAAAGCCAGCCTGGTCTCTGCGGGAGACCAGGGGGGGGAGAGAAGAGACTGTCCTCTTCATCCTCCAAGGCAAGTAAAAACCATATCTCTTTTCCACTCCTTCTTTTGAAGCTGACTTTCTCTGTTGGGAGCAAGGGGGGGGGGGAGGAGTCTGTCTTCCTCCACCCCCACTGCATGTAAAATTCTATCCTGTCCTTGCTCTGTTCTTCTATATCCTCATGGGGAAGGTAAGCCCCAATATTCTTCCCAAAAGCCGGACCAGACCCCACAGATGTCATCCCATCGATGCCATGATACAAGACCCTCCAAGCTGTTTTCCCAGCCTTCCTGATGTTCCCCACTCAGGGTTGAGACTCTTTTGCCTGCATCCGTCCGGTGATGTCCTCCATCCCCTGCTGCCATGGACATCCTCCAAAGGCTCATTCGAGACACGACCGGTGTTCTCACACCTCTGCTCCTGTTCCAGATGGTCCTCCATGGCCCTACCTACATCCAGATGCCTTTCTTATTGCTGTCTGTCCAGATGACAAGCTCCACAGACCTATCACTGTTAGCTTTCATCGCTGTTTTCCAAAAGCTCATTGCCTGCACTCAAGTGTTCCACATGTGGAACTACTCGCCACTGGACCTAAACTGCCGTCTCATGGACATTAGCCCACTTCACCATGACAAATGTCCGCATACAGGATCTATGGCTCATCCTTAGCCTAATGGACACTGTCTGCAAAGAAATTGTTTCTTGCAGGCCATCCGCCGACCTTACTACCCAATAAGATACATCAATGTGCCCGCGTTCTCAGGCATATCATAAAAACATTCATATCTGTTCCAGATAAAAGTCCAAGCTGTTTCTTACAGGACAGCTATACCTCATGCCCACATTCTCACATCCGTACTGAGCCATCTGGCTCCCGCTGGACAAAACCTAACATGGACTCTGTCATTCCATATACAAACCACCAACTGTTTGGACTCATGTCACATTCATTTGCTCTTTTCAGTCATTGGACTTATTTCTATTGGTTGTTGCTTTTTCATATTGCATATACATTGCTCATTGCTTTTCTCTTGGCCTATTGAAGGCTTTTTCTGTTGCATATATTTCATGTGCCCCCTTTTCACCCCCACTTTTGACTTTATATAATCTGGTATGTATGGTGTATGACTGGGTTCCAGACAAACAAAGGCTTCCCCTGTGCATCACCAGTGTGATACTTCCCTTAATAGGATGCCCTCTCCAATATTCTCACACCAAAATTTCTATGGCAAAGATTAATTCGGAAAATACTCATGCTCACCCACCTGTGAGTCCTCGTAATTTCCGAGGGGGGGGGAATGTTACCCATGCTGCTCCATATATAAATTTTGGTATAACCCTTAATGACCCCTAGATGAACTCTAGCAGCCTGTCCTCCATTACTAGCAAGGCATGAGGACATGCACACACACCCTTGAGGGGCACCCACATCATCATATCTAGAGAGTCGCATCAAAGGGATTATCATAGGACCAGGAAGAGCAAATATTTGCCTTGCCTGAGGCTCTTGCCCCCTCCCAGGGTCTGTTGTCCGAGCAGCTTAAGACCACTAAGACCATCAGACAGGGACATCCAGGTGAAAAGCAAGTAATTAAACACCTTTGTTCTCACCATTAAGCACCTTTGCCAGAGGCAAGATTTTGCCTATAAAATACTCTCAGATTTGCCTGTTCACTGGGCCAGTCTGGATTTCAGGGGGAAGCTCTGTCCCCTTGAACCCTGACCTGGCTCCTGGCTCCTGATTCTTGGCCAGTCATTCCATGGCTGAGCCTCATGCCATCCTCATCATATTCCATTTGGATTCCTGGAGGGAGTCTACATTCTGGTACGTATCACCCCAGTGATGCCTAAAACCCTATTCCATGCTAACCTATGCTTTTCCTGAGCCTTGTATGTGTGTGTGTATGCTAGTGAATCATATGTGTTTTTCCCCTTATAAATAAATTGGTTATTAATTCTAGAAGTCTGTCTCAGCTCCATTTATTGGGATCCCCTGGTCTGCTCCGTATACATGTCGGGAGGGCGATCTTGGAGGGCTCTTGTAGCCAGCCCCCCTCTTGCAATATTTGGATTAATAACAACATAATAAAATTCCCCTAACGGACCCTTGGCTACACCATAAGTCAGAAAGGACTTGAAGGCACATGACAATAAGAAGAATAGAATACAGTTATAGCATCTTAAAGACTATCTTGTCAGGGGCTTCCAGGTCTTGTACCCTCTCCATTAGACACATAAAGGCTGCGTTCGCACTGCAGTAATAGTCCAGTTTGACACCACTTTTAACAGTGGTGATCAGTGCTATGGAATTCTGGCAACTGTAGTTTGTTGTGGCTCTTTGACCAGAGCTCTCTGAGCGTGAAGGCTAAATGTCTCAAAACTACACTTCCCAGAATTCCATAGTATTGTGCCATGGCAGTTAAAGTGATGTCAATCAGGATTATTTCTGCAGTGCAGACGCAGCCTCAATGTTCTTTAAGTGTGTTACCTACATAGACAACCAGTTGGGTTGGATTGGTATCCATATTTATTTATTTATTTAGGTATTTATATCCCACCCGTTTGTCCCCAAGTCCCCTCCCCTCCTCTCCCTCCTCTTCCTCCACAGAGGGACCCCGGGGCGGGAGAGAGGAGACAAGGGAGGGCACACTACTTGCCCATAGGAAAACACGGGCAACCGTTGCCCTTCGGGGGTCACTAGAGATACCATGCATGCGGCCTCCATCAGGAGGGAGAGGCTGGGGAAAATAATAATAATAATAATAATAATAATAATAATAATAATAATAATACAATTCCCAGGATTCCCTAGCACTGAGGCTGGGCCTTGAAAGTGGTCTCAAACTGGATGGTTTCTGAAGCAGCTTATTTCAGCTGATTGGTCTCTGAGGAGCCTTGTGTCTCCACTTCTCTGAAAGGAAAAGGGAGAAGCCATTCCTCTTGGGAAACACACACACAGACACACTTCTTTTGGAAGGACTGTTGTGACTCACATGCAAACCTCCTTTCAGGGCAGGTCAGAGGCCAGAGCAAGCCAAGCAGGGAATCCTGGGAATTATTTCCCTCCCTCGATGCGCATGTTTCTGGCTTCAGGTAGCTATCTATCCAGATAGAAGGTGGCTGGCTGCTTTGCTCCCTTTCCCTCTCATCTCCTGGCCTCCAGCAAAAGGGAAAGGCTGAAAGGAGCATTTGGCAAGAGGCTTCTTCTTATGGTACAATCTTTCTCTTTCCAATTTGGCATTAAATACTGTACAGACACACAGAGAATGCTTTTGCTACTGTCTCTAAGGAATTCGGGGTAGCTAGGAAAAGCAGAGAATGCATGCCATGGCTTCCCTTTCTGGCATTCCTGTTATTGTTATTGCTATTACTTGCCTCTGAGGCATTCTGGGGTGGCAAGGAGGGGGATCCAGGATGCAGAGATGGCATTAGCTTGCCTTTTGGGGTCGAAAACGGGGCCAAGGAAAGATCATAGTCTACGCTGACCCAAATACCCACAACACACAAGAGCTTTCTCATTTGACAGCATCTGCACATAGAGGTGCCTTTCAAACAAAAAGGAGGGGAAGGACACATGGCCCAATGAGGGCAGGAGGGCCCTTGCTTCCGGAGGGATTCAGGAGGGAGAAAGTGGAGCCTCCCAGTTCCCTCCAGCGCAAAAGGGCCACTGAATAGAGATGTGTAGGTAGGTAGGTAGGTAGATAGATAGATAGATAGATAGATAGATAGATAGATGCGTCTGTGTGTGTGCTTGCGTGAATGTCAATATACAGAGGCCTGTTACAGACAGCCAAAATAAAGCTGCTTCAAGTCACAGTGGAGGTATGGTGTTTCAATGATGCATGCGTCCTAAGAATCCAGAAGCCACACCAAAGCCACGCTCCCGTCCTTAGGGCTGGAGCTTGGTGTGACTTCTGGACTCTTAGAACGCATGCATCATTGAAACACCATACCTCCACAGTGACTCGAAGCAGCTTTATTTTGGCTGTCTGTAACAGGCCAGAGAGAGACATATCTGTGTTTTTGTGTGAATATGTATATAAAGATGTGTGTGTGTGTGTGAGAGCGTGTGATTTTCTGTGCATGTGAATATACAGATATATGCATATGTATATATATATGTGTGTGTGTTTGGGTGAATGTCAATATATACACACACACACATATATATATATATCTGTGTTTTGTGTGAATATAAAGATATATATGTGTGTGTGTGTGTGTTTGGGTGAATGTGACTATCTAGATATATATGTGTGTGTGTGTGTGTTTGGGTGAATGTGGCTATCTAGCTATGTATATGTATATGTATGTATGCACATAGACATATATGTCTTTGTGTGTTTGGGTGAACGTGGCTATCTAGCTATGTATATGTATATATGTGTGTGTGTGTATATATATATATGTGTGTGTGTGTGTCTGTGTGTGTGTTTGGGTGAACGTGGCTATCTAGCTATGTATATGTATATGTATGTGTATATATATATATATATATATATGTGTGTGTGTGTGTTTGGGTGAACGTGACTATCTGTGTGTGTGTGTATATATATATATATGTCTGTGTGTTTGGGTGAACGTGGCTATCTAGCTATGTATATATATGTGTGTGTTTGGGTGAATGTGACTATGTAGCTATGTATATATATATATATATATATGTATATATGTCTGTGTGTTTGGGTGAACGTGGCTGTCTAGATCTGCCTCCAATGCTGGCCAGGAAGAGGGCTGCCTCCTCCCTCAAGGCAAGGCTCCGGGTCTCCCTCCGGAGGGAAATGCATTCAGTGACAGAGGAGCCTCTAAGAAGGCGCTGTTCCAGGAGAAGAGGAAATCCCAGCAGCACAAGCCACACCCGTTCTACGTCACCCAATAAAAAAGGGGGGACTCCCTGAGGGCTTCCCTGGCTTTGGATGACGTCACCCCTCCTCCCTCTCTCCCTCCGCGTCATCAGCCCCGCCCTCAGCGCGAAATACCCGGATGTAAAAAGGGTTAAAAAAAAAACGGCAGTACGCTCCCCGCCCCAGGCCTAAGGCCCAGGGCCGCTCAAGCGGGGAGTGCAGGGCCTGCCTTCCTCCTCTCCTCCGCCCCCCTTGTGACGCGGAAGGATGGGAGGAAGCCCACTTGCCACTGCCGGTGCGATGCTCCCAGAGCCAGGCGACGGGAGGGAGGGAGGGAGGCTGCTGGCCACTAGGCCCTTTGCGTCCGGCTGTGCTGCTGCCTTGCCTTGCCTGGAGGAGGACAGCCAGGCAGGCCAGGGTCCCAAGGCTTGCCGGGGCAAAAGGCCTGGGGCGGTCGGCGGGGGAGCGAGGGGCCTGAGGGAACAGCGCGGGGCTCCGCGGTCTACCCGTTCCTCGAGTCTGATCCCTCCTCAGAAGAACCCAAGCGAATGGGGGAGGAAGGGGCCCCCGAGGGGGGGAACTGCGGCTGCCGGGGCAGCGGAAGTGCCCCGGCTTGCGAAGAGCCCCGGCCGGCTAGGCCTCCGCTCCCCCTCCGAGTGCCCTGGCGCCTCCGGGGGACGCTGGTGGAGGACAGGCCAAGCGGCAAAGGACGGACGGGCCTTCTCCTCCTCCTCCTTCTCCCGTGGCCCAGACTCTGGCTGCCGTCCCCTCCAGGGGAGCGAGGGGAGGGCAGCCCCCCGGAGCAGGAAGACAGGCAAGGCGGCGGACCCCCCTCCGGGGAGGAGATTCGGGGCCCGCCGCGGCTGAGGAGGCTGCCTGGGGCTGGAGGGGCACCAAGGGCTTGCAAGGCTTGAGTCTTGGGGGGGCTTGAGCACCCCCCCCCGGCCTTGGCCCCCGAGTCCGGCTCCAGGCGCCTCCCGCCCAGGTGGAGAACAAGGGCGAGCGGTCCCCTCCTCCTGCCCGGGCCGAGAGGGAGGCAGGGAGGCAGGGAGGAGGGAGCGCCGCCGGCTGAGAGGGCCTGGCGCTGGACGGAGCCAAGGGCCGGCGGCAGCGGCAGCAGGAAGGGAAGGGAAAGCCCCCGCCACTGCCCCCCGCCACTGGGCCGGACCTTGGCTCCGCTCAGCCCCGGAGCAGCCTCTCGCCAAAACCATCCACCGCACGGCTCTCCCTGGCCGGCTCTCGGCCCTCAAGGGCTGCAAGGCGGAGACGCCCCCGAGCACCGGGCCAAGGCGGAGACTCCTGCCGGGCGCCTGGAACCCTGGCGGGGGAAGCTTCGCAGCCTCACCCCCTCTCCTGCTTCCGAGGAACCAGAGGCCCAGCTTCCAGGGCCCCAGGAGCCGCCCCTTGGCCCCTCCTCGGGAGAAGGAAGGAGCGCCCCTCGTCCTCCCCAGAGGGACCCCGGGGGCGGGACACAGAGAAGGGCAGGAGCGCGGGAAATCCGACCTAGGGGCATCATTTCTAGGGACCGCTTTTGGCTCAGTCCCACAATGCAACGGGGGGGCATTGAAAGGAGGGAGGCGTCTGTGCCACGTGGCAACTGACCTGGATTTGCAAAAAGGGTTGGTTGGCTCAGCTCAAAGACAATTTGAATAGAGTAAAATATATGGATTACTTAGAATTATATTTATTTATATTTATTATCATTAAATAATTTTAATACTTAAAAACAACAATAAATATTTATTTAAAATTATATTTATGTTTATTATAATTAAATAATTTTAATACTTAAAAGCAATTGCATGTATTTCCAGGGTTGGTAGACGTTTATTGCAAGGGGGAGACATGCAAGATGGGTTTTCTTTTGGGGGGTGGGGGGTAGGAATCATGGACCCTTCTGATATGGTTGGACTGCAACACCCAGCATCCCAATGCTGGCTGGGGCTGAGGAAACCTGCTGTCAAACAGAGGGCCGCCTGATTTGCTACCTTCCCTTACATTGCCCTTATTCTTCAAACCTAAAGAGGGCTCTGGCTATGTCAGACTACATCTCCCATCGTCCACAGACGGCAGGCAGTGCAAGTTATCATCCAACAAATGTAGAGGATGTTGGGTTGCACCTGTGGCAGACCTCTGCTTCGTTCCCTTTCTACTCCAGATCCAAAAAGGGGCTGCATCTAACCACTGTCTCTGTTTTCCCATAATGCCCCTTACCGAGGATCACGCTAGAGCATTCTGGGAAATGAAAAGAGGAGCTCAAGCCAGCCGCCAAGTACTGCTAGAGCACCGCTAGGCGTGGGCTGAAGCCCACAAAACCCTACCCTAAATATCATTGGCTTCTTTATGAGAATCCAGAACACTTCGTTTATGTCAGTGGACCTGAAACTCTGCCCTTTAAGAGATTTTGGACTTCAGCTCCCAGAAGCCTCAGCCACGTTGGTCAGCCTGATGGTTCTGGGCCAGCCTTCTCTCTCCCTCAGAGGCCGAACGATGACAGTTAGGGAGGGAGGAGCCTCTGTCTTCAGGCTAGCCCCTTATGGTACTGGGCCAGCCTTCTCTCTCCCTCAGAGGCCGAACGATGACAGTTAGGGAAGGAGGAGCCTCTTTCTTCGGGCTAGCCCCTGATGGTACTGGGCCAGCCTTCTCTCTCCCTCAGAGGCCGAACGATGACAGTTTGGGAGGGAGCAGCCTCTTTCTTCCGCTTAGCCCCTGATGGTACTGGGCCAGCCTTCTCTCTCCCTCAGAGGCCGAACGATGACAGGGAGGGAGGAGCCTCTTTCTTCAGGCTAGCCCCTGATGGTACTGGGCCAGCCTTCTCTCTTTCCCTCAGAGGCTGAACGATGACAGTTAGGGAGGGAGGAGTCCCTTTCTTTCGGCCAGCCCCTGATGGTACTGGGCCAGCCTTCTCTCTCCCTGAGAGGCCGAACGATGACAGTTAGGGAGGGACGAGCCCCTTTCTTCCGGCCAGCCCCTGATGGAACTGGGCCGGCCTACTCTCTCCCTCAGAGGCCGAACGATGACAGTTAGGGAGGGAGGAGCCTCTTTCTTCAGGCTAGCCCCTGATGGTACTGGGCCAGCCTTCTCTCTCCCTCAGAGGCCGAAGGATGACAGTTGGGGAGGGAGGAGCCTCTTTCTTCAGGTTAGCCCCTGAAGGTATTGGGCCAGCCTTCGCTCTCCCTCAGAGGCCGAACGATGACAGTTAGGGAGGGAGGAACCTCTTTCTTCAGGTAAGCCTCTGATGGTACTGGGCCAGCCTTCTCTCTCCCTCAGAGGCCGAACGATGTCAGTTAGGGAGGGAGGAGACTCTTTCTTCAGGCTAGCCCCTGATGGTACTGGGCCAGCCTACTCTCTCCCTCAGAGGCCGAACGATGACAGTCGGGGAGGGAGGACCCTCTTTCTTCAGGCTAGCCCCTGATGGTACTGGGCCAGCCTTCTCTCTCCCTCAGAGGCCGAACGATGACAGTTAGGGAGGGAGGAGCCTCTTTCTTCGGGCCAGCCCCTGATGATACTGGGCCAGCCTACTCTCTCCCTCAGAGGCAAACGATGACCGTCGGGGAGGGAGGAGCCTCTTTCTT
>JACSCI010001239.1:3780-18528 GCA_016801065.1 Sceloporus tristichus
TATCTGCTTTCAACTAAGTACCAAATTCTCCTAAAAGCATAGCACTTGCAATGTCCTCCTCAGACTCCACCATTTTTGGTAACAAAGAGTCTCTGGAATCAACCATGGAACTAAGCAAACTCAGGTTGGAAAAGAAACATGAGAGAAAAAGCAGGTTTTGTGTTCCCCTTTCTTCCTTTCATAGATATTATTCATAATTGCTAAATGGAACCCCTAAATATGTCTGAAAACAAAGATTTGCGCCTATTCTCAGAGGTTCTCTCAAACCAGTTCCTAAAATCTGTCAGGTTCGTGGCTGCCTCCTAATCTCCAAGGCCCCTCTCCTTTGGTGTTGCTCCAATAGTGCTTCACTAAACTACAAATTCATATATTCTATAGGATGTTGACATCACAATTAAACTACACTTGAAATGGATCTAGGACTCCTAAAGGCCAATGTGATTCTAGGCTGCATCAATATGAGTATAGTTTCTAGATCAAGGGAAGTAATAGTGCCACTCTATTCTGCTTTGGTCAGGCCACACTTGGATTAATTCTGTATCTGGTTCTGGGCCCCACAATTAAAAAAAGATGTTGAGAAGTTGGAACAACTAACCAAAGTGGTGAAGGATCTGGAAACCAACAAGCCCTATGAGGAATGGCTTAGAGACCTGGGTAGGTTTAGGCTGGAGAAAAGAAAGTTAAGAGTGGATATGATATCCATGTTTAAATATTGGAAAGGGTCGTATTAAGAATGGAGAAAGCATGCTTTCTACCACTACAGAAAAAAGGAGACACCACAATGGATGCAAGCCACAGGGAAAGAGGTTCCACCTAAACATTAGGAGGAACTTTGGGACAGTAAGAGCTCTTTGACAGTGGAATATACTCCCTTAGAGTTTGGTGGAGTCCTCTTCTTTAGAGGTCTTTAAACAGAGGCTGGATGGTGTTTGGAAATGTATTCCTGCATGGCAGAAGAGGGTTGAACTGGATGGCCCTTGTGGTCTATTCCAATTCTATGATTCTGTAATTCTAGTGGAAGCATAGCACTATGATAATTTGGCATAAAATGGACCTCAGTCTTCATAGAAAGGAGAATGGATTCCGGTTCCTTACCCACAGAGGCCACATTCTGATAATTCTCCATCATCACATCACTGTACATCATTCTCTGTTTCTTCATCAACAGTTTCCATTCCTCCTCAGTGAAATATACTGCCACATCTGCAAAGGTCACCTGCAACAGAAAATAGCCCTCATCCAGAGAGTGTCTAAGCAAAAGGGGAGGAAAGCACATGGTTCATCCCAAATATTATTTCATCACTTCACAATTCAGTCCAGGAAATAAACTTTAAATTCTGTCAGCAAGAAAAAAGTTACTGCCTTTGAGATCAGTTTGTCTAGAATCCTTTCAATATAATAAATAATGTAATTTAGGACATGGCTGGAATATTGAGGATGGATTAGGATACTGACTATCCCAAAATATATAGTACATTTAGCCACAAAAGAATTATGGTGCATTTAGCCATTTCTTGCCAAATTTCAGAGGCAAATGTCATTTTTAATAACAGTTCTGGGGAGCACTCTGGACTTGAGGGCCACTGGGCCCACCCCCAATTTAGATCCAGAGACATTCTCCCATATCCCCATCATTTCACAGACAGGAAAAGCAATACACATGTGGACAAGCAACAGCAGAAGGTGGTTAGGATAGCCAAAGTTGTTTATGAGGAATATCACATAAGTTAGGAAGGGCACAGCAGTTTGCTTTTGCTTCAGCCTCCTGGAAAGGGCCATATCCTGCCTCCTTCATTCCTCTCCCCTCCCCACTTTTGAGTTGATGGGGGGCAAACTGAATGGCATTCAGGAACTGAAGTGAGCTGAGAAGGGGGAAAGTGGGAGGAGGAGAGAGAAACCAGGACATTTTTAAAATCCCCTGAAAAAGTGAGGTGACAGAGGATTAACCAGGACTGTCTCTGCTAAATTGGGAGCGTATGTTCTCCGCTTGATTTTATGAACTGGCCCAGCAGTGACACAGATGAAACTAATAGTCAAGAACCTCGACTCACCAAAGAGTTCTTGTATCTCTGCATCCTCTTTCTGTTGAAGCCCAGCTCCCTCCGCTTGGCCTCTGTGTCGGCCATCAGGTGGGCAGGGGTCCTGGTGGTCTTGCACTTGGGTCACTTCCAGCAAAAGGTGCCCCAAAGCTGTGTCCAAGGGGGCTGAGATGAAGTTCCTGAGAAAAGAGAACAGAGATTAAAAAAGGATGCAAATTGGTTCTCCTATAAAGAATCAATGCAAATAGATAGAACTGGTTATAGAATAAAGAGATGAGAAGATCCTAATGATCAGGGTTATGATCTTTCATGGTTCTTTGACAGACAATTAGAGAGCTCTTCCTAATGGATAAAAAATAATACAGTATTTGCAAATCAGACTCTTATCTAGAACAGGAAATAATGTTGAATAAAGATGCCTTATTAGCAAGACTTTATAATTGTATTCTTAAAATCTATACAGAAGAAGTTATTAAAGAAAATGTGATCAGATGGTCTCAAAACTTTTGTTTTGCAATTGAATTAGACCATTGGGAATACACTTGGAAAAACACATTGAACTATACTTGGAGCCAAAACATCAAAGAGAGTTATTATAAAACATTCTTGATGATATTTAACACCAGAAAGAATAAGAAAGATGTACTGTATAAGAATTGCAGTAATTCATGTTGGAAATGTGAAAAGGAGCAGGGCTCAATCTATCAAATGTTTTGGACTTGTGGGAAAGTGATACAACTTTGGAAGTTGATTTAATTTGAAATTAAGAAAGATGTAACTATATCTTTCAAATTCTCGTCTGAAATTCTTTGCTTAATATAATAGAACAATCCATAGAAAAAAACATGGTTTAATATGATTTTATACGTTGTCATCTGCAAGAATAGTGTTTGCTCAGAGAAGGAAAACTAAAGAAATACCTTCAAAAGAAGATTGGATATTTAAGCTTCTGGACATGATGGAAATGGACAAACTCTCAAGAGGAATTAGAAAGGAGCGTCAAATTTATATAAAGGAGACTGGAATAATATAATTGAATATCTCCAGAAGCTTTGAGGGAAAATGCTACTTTAGGGATAGGACTAATTTAAGTTAAGTGTTTTAATTTATTCAAAGAAATATAACAGCTGTAAAACAGAAGAATCTTGGGAGGTTAAAAGCCCAATGATGTTTAGTTTAATCTAATTAGAGCGATTTTGTATCAACTATTATACAATTTAAATGAGGATGATGATTTTAAGGATAAGTCTAAGTAGAACAATATATATTTGCTTTTTACTTATTAACAGATAATTAAAAAACGAATGAGATAGAAATAAAAGTTAGTCTGGTATTTTGGAAGCAGTGGATGTTAAATACGAGTAATAGGTTTGTCTTTAACGCTCAGTGCTATGGAATTCTGGGATTTGACCTTTGGACACTTAGCCTTCTCTGCCAGAGAGCTCTGGTGCCACAACGAACTACAAATCCCAGGATTCCACAAAATGGAGCCAGGAGAGTTAAAGCAGTTTTGAACCGGATTATTTCTGCAGTGCAGATACAGCCTGAGTCAGTTGTAAAAGGGCAGAAGCACCCAAGTCTTGTTTTTACTTCCTAATAATGGGTTTCCTTTGAAAAAATGAGCAGTCTGCTTATTTGTCTAATCCTTATTTTTGTTGTTCTTGTTTGTTTCTGTGTTTATTTGGTAATAATATGAGATGGTCTGTTCTGACTCCTTCCTTCTTCCCTGAAAATCTATTAATAAGGAAACTGGGGAGAATTTTAAAACCTCCCAAAGGAGCCACTTTGGGCCTTTTTTGGGAGACTAGCCTCCTCTTAGAAGCCAAAGCCCAAGGTTTGTGAAGAAGAAGAAGAAGAAGGCTTGTGTTAAAACTATCTTCCCCATTTCTGATCCCTTTTAAAACCATTGTTCCCCAGAAGGAGCAGAGCTGTGTAATAAGAAAACCTTCTCAGAAAAGAGACACAAAAGACACACTTCCTTCCTTTTGGCCCAAGGAGCCTGGCCTCCTTCTCTCTCTGGAGCCTCAGGAGAGAAAGAGAAGCCTCTGTTCAACTGAGGCCTCAGAGAAGGTTCCGGAACATTATTCCTCACAGTGACAACCAGCACAAAATGGCTGCCGGAACACAAAATGGCTCCCTCTTCCTCAGCGCTTGGCACTTGGCATTGTGAGGCCTTCAGGGAACCCAAAATGGAGGATGAAAGGGCCCTAAAGTCAGAAGGGATCCCAAACAGGATTTCCAAACCTTAACAACCCCTAAAATGCCAAACTAAAAGAACATTCCCAGAGTTCCATAGCACTGAGCCATGGCCATTACAGTGGTGCAAAGCAAGAATGCCCAGAAATGGTGGCATTAATGATGATTAAGGTCTGGCAGCAGCTCTATCCTCCCCCCCAGGCATCATCATCATCATCATCATCATCATCTTTGCTACAGCATGAGAGCCACCATTAAAAGCATTAAAATCCCTTTTGGGGAGTGCCACCTTCAGAGAGAGAGGGCCATGCCTTGAAGGACTGCTGGGCCTCCTTCCTCTCCGCCTTAATGGCAGTGGCTAAAGAAAAGCAGCAGCAGTAGACCCAAGCCAGGCCCAGCCAGACCTCAGGGCAGCAGGGAAGCCTAGTGGTTCCAGGCCTTGTCTCTCTGCTGTTACTCCGATCCCCTCTCTCCTTCCTGTCTGCCTGTCTCTTGTCCCTCTAAAACACCACTCCTTTCTCCTCACTAACTCTTCCACACGCAGAGCTAAATAGAGAAGCAGAAGCTCCGCCTCTTTTTGAGGCTGACCAATGGGGGCAGGCCACCTGGAAGACCCCACCCACTGCCCCAGACTCACATGTTGTGTTCTGGCAGCCATTTTGTGCTGTTTGTGACTGTGGGGAATAATGTTCCAGAACCTTCTCTGAGTCCTCAGTTGAACAGAGGCTTCTCTTTCTCTCCTGAGGCTCCAGAGAGAGAAAGAGACCAGGCTCCTTGGGCCAAAAGGAAGGAAGGACAGGGCAGGATTAGGACCTGGTATAGCCTCCAACTCCCCTTGCACTTGAGGAGGCACATCCTCCTCCTCGTCCTCCGAGTCTTGCTCTTGGCTGGCCATGACATAAAGGACCTCATGAAGTGGATGGTGCCAAAGTTAAAGATGCGGAGGAGGAAGATGTCAGAGGCGAACCAAGAGCAGCTGATGCTCCTTGCCTGAAGCAATGAGACTGTCCCATTGTGATCTTTGGTTTCCAAACTCTTCACCATTTTAGTCACCCTCCTTTGGACGTGCTCCAGTTTCTCAACGTCCTTTTTGAACTGTGTTGTCCACAATATTCCAGGTGACCAAAGCAGAATATAGTGGCACTATTACTTCCCTTGATCTAGACACTATACTTCTATTGATGCAGCCTAAAATCGCATTGGCCTTGTTAGCTGCCACATCGCACTGTTGATTCATGTTCAACTTGTCGTCTACCTGGGACTCCCAGATCACTTTCACACGTAGTTTCATTCATCCAGGTGTCTCCATCCTATATCTGTGCATTTCATTTTTCCACCCTTAATGCAGTACCTTACATTTCTCCATATTGAATTTCATTTTGTTAGCTTTGGCCCAGCTTTCTAGTCTATTCAGGTCATTTTGAATTTTGATCCTGTCCTCTGGGGTATTAGCTACTACTCCTAATCTGGTGTCATCTGCACATTTGATAAGTATGCTCCCAATTCTGTCATCCAAGTCATTGATAAAAATGTTGAATAGCACTGGGCCCAGGACAGAACCCCACTGGACACCCCACTGGTCACTTCTCTCCAGGATAAAAAGGAGTCATTCTTGAGCACCCTTTCAGTTCAGCCAGTCAACCAATTACAGATCCATGTAACAGCTTCCTTGTCTAGCTTGTTTCATGTTTTTGTTTTATATACTGTTTAATGTAGTTAACTGCTATTAGTGAATTGCCAAGAGTGGCCACCAGATGGCGCTCCAGGATAGAAGCTGGTGAGAAGCCCAAAGAGGCTGCAGTGCCCTGAATATCCACAAGAGGGCGGCGTTGTATTAGGAATGTTCTTTATTGATACAAGTTTGAGAAAATAAACTCTCTTTCCCTGGAGTTTGCACCCATTGCTCCGTCTCTGGTCTCCTCTGCTGGGAGGAGGGAGAGTGTGGAATTCTGGGGAAGGCTGGCAGTTGGCTTGGAGCCTGAATAGAGTTCTAGAAGTCTGGTGGCTTTGACCGTTGGCTGCTTAGGAAGAAGAAGGGCTCCTTCTGGGTTTCCTTGGCAGGAAAGGGAAGATGGGTGGCTTGAGATGGCGATGGGGGACCCCCAAATTTGGTTCTTCTGTGAGGAGGATGACTGAGGGGGAAGAGCCCCCATTTTGGAGCCAAGGATGGGGGTCTGGAGGGTCTTCTGTAAGGAGGCAGCTTTGGGGGCTGGAAGCAAGGAAGCCCCCCTCCTCCTCCCCTCTTCTCCGGCTGCCAGGCCTCCTCTCCTCTCTTGGGAGTCTCTGTGGGGCCATGAGATTTTGGAGAGGGATACAAGAGAATCAAAGGGAGGCTGGGACCAACAACCTCAGAATATGATCAAGATTGCAAGGTTCTTTCTGAGGAAGGAGAGGCAAACTAGGAGAGGCTGCAGCTGTTTGCTTTTGCCTGAGCCTCTGGGAAAGGGGCCCTCTTCTCCTTTCTCCTTGGCTGTCTTCATGGAGGGCAGACTCCTTTTGCCCTTTGGACTGGGTTTGCAGCAATGGCAGTGAGCTCAAGAGAAGGGAAGAAATGGCAGCAGGAGGAGGAAACTGTGGCATTTGAAGAGGAGATGAAAAGGTGGGAGGGCAGAGGATGAACCAGGGGAGGGTCCCTGCCAAACTGGGAGAGTTGGAGGGCATTCAGAAGGAGGTGGGCCTGGAAATGGAGGAGGAGAAGGGGGCTTATAAAATGACCTCCATGGATGAGGAAGCTGGACCAAGTCCATGACATACAATGGCCCAGTGGAACGATGTCCATGATATAGCAGCCAGTGTGGCCTAGTGGTTTGAGCATAGTGGAACTACGACTCTGGAGATCAGTGTTTGAATCCCAGCTCCAACATAGAAACTCTCTGGGTGACTGGGCAAGTCACACTCTCTCAGCCTTAGGAGAAGGCAATGGGAAACATTAAATATATACATTTAAATATTGTAATTGCCATAGTTGTTGTTGTTGTTATTGCTATATATCTATACATTATGATTTTATGTAGATTATTGGAAGAAAAAAATAAAAAATAGACCCATTAATATCAATCAGACACATGAGTCCCACCCAGCCCTCCTCCTATTGACATTTTTGGGAGTGATGAAGGCTGGGGCCAACCTAGGACTCCAATCCTAGCCCCATTTTCTGGAAATTAAGGGGATGTACAGGCCGCCCCTTTTAGCGCCAGATCAGGGCCATGGCAAACATGCTGCTTTTTGCAGCTCCTTTTTGCACTATGATAAGGCTACACTGTGGCCCTGATCTGGCCTTTCCATGGTGCAAAAAGGAGCTCCTTTCAGACCTACGGAATAAACGCCATATCTGCCAATGGTGCACCTGTTCTGCACTCCTTTGGCATGGCGTCATCTGGATGTAGCACCAGAGGAACGCCGTGTCACCACCTGCAATGTGGTGCAATGTGCAACATCACACCGGCATGTGGGAAGAGTCAGGGAGTGTGCTGTGCAGACGCCATCTTTGCCCTCTTGCCGGCTAAGGATGCTGGTCTCTACACCCCAAAAGGCCCAGTGAACTGTCTTAGCCTTCCAGCATTCACAAGATTCTCTCTCTGAGGGTTTGGAGGTGAGACTAATAATAGTAATAATAATAATATCATCACTAATTAATATCCTGCATTCCATGGGATTTATTTTGAATTTTAGGGGAGGTTCAGGTTTTATTTGCCCTTAGCGCTGTTGAATTGTATTTTCGTGGTCCGTGAAAGATTGCATAAATGTGTGCACATAAAAACACTTTGTATTTTCTGCAAGTGTGGAAAGAACCAAGATGCTTCCAAAGGAAGGGAGAGAAGAGAAACGACCCTCAATTCCTCCTTTGTGGAAGAAACTGGAGGAAAGAAGACCTCCGGACAGAGGCCAGAAGCCATGCCAAAGCCATGCTACAGTCCTAAGGAGCGCAGCTTTGGTGCAGCTTCTGGCTTCTTAAGATATATGTGTCATCTGAACAGCATACCTCCAAAGTGACCCGAAGCAGTTTTATTTTGGCCTGTCTGTCCAGGCCCTATAATTGGGACTGGGGTGCAGGAAGGAGGGTTAGGGTTTGGCTATTATTTTAAGCGAATATTTTACCCATATTGTATTTTATTAATTTTTTTTTCTTGTAACCCACCTTGATTCCTTCAGGAAAAGGCGAGATCCAAATAAATATTATTATTATTATTATTATTATTATTATTATTATTATTATTATTATTATTCTCACCCAGAATTAGAGGGCATAAGAGTGGAGTGGAGTCATCACTGTTGTATATAATGCTGAAATGCATCAGTCAGCCTTCAAAGGAGATAGAAGGAGATGACATTGGCCTGTTACAGACAGCCAAAATAAAGCTGCTTCGAGTCACAGTGGAGGTATGGTGTTTCAATGATGCATGCGTCCTAAGAGTCCAAAAGTCGCACCAAAGCCACACTCCAGCCCTAAGGACTGGAGCATGGTTTTGGTGTGGCTTCTGGACTCTTAGGATGCACGCATCATTGAAACACCATACCTCCACTGTGACTCGAAGCAGCTTTATTTTGGCTGTCTGTAACAGGCCAATGTAGATTCTTTTCTGTGTATTAATTGAACTTTGGATAGAGTAGAAGAATGTAAATGGAGTAACAAGATAGAAGTGTAGTAGTAAAGTAAATATGAAATAGAGAAAGAAAGGAAAGTTATAATACATGGTAAAGTATAGAATAAATTAGAAGTGAGGAAGCTGAAATAAGATCTTCTTTCCTATTTTTCTAGAAGTGAGAAAGAAAGGGAGAAAGAAGATACAGGTGGTAAAAAGAGACAGGTATGTAGTTGAAGGTATGTGTAAGTGTAGAAGGTAGAGGATAGAGTTGGGTAGAATGGAATGATGAGAAAGAGTACAGTTATGAAGGCGAGAGAGAGAAAGGAGGAGAGAGGCAGAAAGAATGAGAAAGAAGGTAGTAGGAAGGTAGGATGACATGCGGTTTAAAGAATAGAGGAGGTAGGAAGGAAAAAGATGTAAATGGAAGAAGTAGATGGTAATAATAAGAACAAAAATAAGAACAAGTGTGATGTATGTTTGAATTGTAATTTTATTGATTGTATGGTTGTTTATTCTGAAAATAAAAAGAATTTGAACATTATTTACAGTTTGACCTCAGTATCTGCTGAGGTTGGGTTTCAGGACCCATGAAGTAACCAAAATCCATGACTGTTCAAGTCCTGTTACAAACAATGGGGTTGTAATATGATGTCCCTTACATAAAATGGCAAAATCAAGGTTGGCTTTTTGGGGATATATTGAGATGCAGAATCTGTGGATCCTGAGAGCTGACTGTGACATTTTAAAAAGCAGTTGAAATCATCCCATTAAGAGAAATGCAACCCATGTAATTGGACTCATGGAGAAGTGGTCAGATGGAACCAAGGAGAATGTGTTTCTTTGGTTGGTTTCCCTGGAAAGAACTGAGAATCTTGGCCATGGTGGGAGTTGAGTCAGTTGAGGCTGAGAGAAGGAGGAGAGACCTCAGGACAAGAGCATTTCTCTGGGTTAGTTTGCCTGTTTCCTATTTTATGTTAGTGTTTTGAGTACTGTCTTTCTTACAGTGGAACCTACTCCTGCTTTGTGAAGGCATCACAAGTTGGACTGGTTGGTCTCACCTGAAAGCATCCTTCTTATTCATTCATTCCTATTGTACATTCTTTGAACTGTATGGTTGTGCTATTTATTACATTTCATCCCACCTTTCTCCCATGGATGGGTCTCAAGGTGGCTTAGGATACAAAATATAGAATGAACAAAAGCATTTCTTTAAAAAGAACACATATTAGTAAAATAAGGATATTGCTATTCCTTCGGTTGGAAGTTCGTTCTCCAAGATCTGCAAGGGATAATCTACAAATGTTAACTGGGAGGGAAAGAGGACATTGGAGGACAATGGCTTGGAGTTATGTCACATAGACAGTAGTGAATGGAGACCTCCATGTTAGTGGGTTGGTGAATCCGCTCTGTCTTTCAGTCTGAGCTCTCTCTGGTGCTGACTCTATTTTGGAAATGGGCTCCAGCCCCATGGATGAAAACCTGGAGGAAATTCAATGCCCCAATAATATGGAAGTCACACTCTGTCAAAGTTTACATGAACTGTGTGAAATGTGGTTTTTGTTTTGCTGTTCTCTGTCCTGAATTTCCCATCTCCAGTAAATGACCCCAAAATCAAGCAAGAAGAGAGAAGGAGAAAACTGTGTCTCCTTCCACTTTCTCAACCCCATTTAGAAATGTATGAACCTCTTTCATGGCCATGATTAGTCACAGTTTTGCTCCTTAAAAAACACAAGGCTTGTAATCTTTCACAGAAGACATATTATTTGGGAGGCAGTTGAAGAAAAATCCTACCAGGAAGGTGGCCTCAATTTCTTTTCTAGGCATATAGGCTGATGGGCTTTTTCATCCACAGTCATACGGTGGAGGTGGCCTATGACAAACCTCCTTTGAACACCGACAAATGAAGAACTGCCTTCAACTTGACCACTAGCGAACCTGTTAAAGGTTTACATGATGAAGAGAGTTCTGCCTGATAGATCCTATGATGCTTCTTCTGAGTTTCACTTAATTTGCTGAGGTAAAATTGTATTTATTTGTTAGACTGTTCTTATACAGTTCTCCAGACAAAGGACTTGGAAAGAAGAAAGGTCCCTCCACAAAATTGTCTGGCCTTTAGATGAAGGACAAAGGCATCATGCGAAATGAAGAAGAGACGGCGATCGTGAACCAGACAATTCTTTCTGACCCAGAGGAAGGGAACCAAGTGAGTCTGGGACACTTTTATGCAATAGGTTCTTGGCCTTAGGAGAAAAGCCGCAATATGGAAAAGGGAACCAGAACCGGTTGTCAGACCTCCATACCCAGAATAGGACCTCCAACAATACACACCTCTGTTTAATCTGAATTCAATTTCAATCTGTTTTTCCTCATCCAGCCCATTACTGCCTCAAGACATTCATTCAGAGGGAGATGCCTTCTTTAGTTACACTGAGATATCGCTGGATGTCATGAGCATACAGATAGCACCCGCCCCATTCCTCCGGATGAACCCTCTTGACGGTTTGATGTAGATGTTGAATAGCATTGGGGATAGGAAGGCGCCCTGGGCAATGCTGGATTTAAGATCCCTTTTAGAGGAGCAACTGTCCCCAAGCATCTCCATCTGGAATCTGCTTGAGAAATAGGACCAAAACCATTGCAATACATTGCCTCGATCCCCAGTTCCCTCAGGCGTTCCAGAAGGATGCCATGGTCAATAGTATCAAAAGCCACTGAGAGGTCCAAAAGCATCAACAGGGTCACACTTAATAATAATAATAATAATATGTTTTATTTATAAACCGCTATTCCAAATAGATCATAGCGGTGTACAAGAAAATTATATAACAATACAAGAAAAATCTACAATTAAGATACACTGTATCTTCAGGCCAGGCCCTGATGACGCTGGGCCGGCCTGCTCTCTCCCTCAACGGCCGAAAGATGACAGTTATGGAGGGAGGGCACTCTGTCTTCAGGCCAGCCCCTGATGACGCTGGGCCGGCCTGCTCTCTCCCTCAGTACACAGCTGCATATAGTTTGCAGGGATCTTGACCAGGACTCCTACTGCTATAGCCTTGAAACAGATTTATGGATCAATGTTTGGCTCATTTAAATCAGCGTAGTTCTGCCAGTTGATGTGAAAATATCTTGTCAATACTCAAGTGGAGATCATCTAAGGTGAGCATAGCAATCTTGACTCCGTATCCCATCCTGAAGCCAGGTTGAAATGGATCTAGGTAATCTGTTTCATCCAAGACCATTTGGAGTTGAAGAGAAATGAAAGACGGGAGACCGCTCTGTTATTCTTCATGTCCAAGGGACCTGGGGAGGGCTTTATCAGAAGCAGCCGTATCACTGCCTCTTTTAAGCAAGATGGAAAATAGCCCTCCCTAAGAGATGCATCTATGATATATCTGAGGTGAGTCCTCAAAGCATCTCCTCCTTGGAAGATCAGCCATGAAGGGGAAGGGCCCAAAGGGCAAGTTGTCTTCTTCACACTTCCAAGGAGCTTGTCCACATCCTCGGTACTCACAGATTCAAATTGATCCAGTATGATCTTATTCACAGAGTCACTGGACAGCTCAGCTATAGCCTCTCTAATTTTAATCAAATGTTTTTAGTGTTTTACTGTTTTTATTGTTGAGGTATGGAGCAGCAATGAAAATGTTCAGATGTGGCAGAGAAGCTAATGGACACTCGCTACTCTTAACCAGGAATTGGTTGCAGCTGTGGCTCCAGACAGCAGGTGATTGTGGCGGAGTGTGCCAGAGAGCGCATAGCACTTATGGAAATATGCTGTGTCATCTGGAATGGTGGACAGTAATCCAGGTAACACAGGAAATTGTACAGAAAGGGGTTGAGCTAGATTGCCACATGGCAAAAGTGTATATATTGTACAGTGTGGGTTTTGTAATTGGTGGATGGTGTGGGTCTAGCTCTCGTCTATGTTTTGCAACCAAAAATAAACAGTGCCTCGTTGGAGAAAAGCCAGCCTCCGGTGCTTTAATCTAGCAGCTGTGTTTTCTGGCAAAGCTCCAGTCTGTCAGTTTGTCTATCTACTCACAAGCCTCCAAGATTACTCTGAATTCACCTCTGCATTTTATCCCAACGTGTATACTCGCATTGTTTAATCCAGTTTTAGTACTGGGATCGGGAGGGGAGAAGGCATACGGATTGATTTCTTTGGGATTTTATTGTAACCTCAATGTATTTTATTGTTGTAACCAGCCCAGTTTCTCCTTCATAGAGCGGGCTAGAAATAAATCTTTTCTTATTATATTATGCTGGCATCCAAGTCGGCTCGTATCTCGTGTGTGTCTTTGCCTTTGCTGTTCTTATGGCTGGGAATGGAGCTGAGGACTAAGGACAGAAGAAAGTGTCAGTTTTGTGCAAATTCACAACTTCTACGCATCAAAGAGTCCAGTGTGTTGAAATAGCAAAGAACTTTATTGAAAACACATAGTCAGAAAATCAGTATTTAAGCCAGAACTGCCCTCCCCAAGCCAAAGAATATATTGAAACCCCAAAACCTACAACTCCATCTTCTACCACACCTAACCCTTACCTATTCCCACCATCTACCCCCCCCCCACTATTAACCAGCTCCACTTTGCCATCCTTTTCACACGCACAATCTCTCCCTGCCCCAGACATTCAAAGAAGCTAGCTCCCTTTCTCTTAAAGTCCCCAACTTTCTTCATCCAACATCCCACAAATTTTGAATGCTATCATTGCTATTCTAGCTAGCTGCAACAAATCCCACCCCCCATCTAACTAACCTAAAGCACGGCCCACAATCCCCAGCCAAATTTATAACCCAAATCAATTATCTATACTAGTAGCAACCTAAACCTAACAAAACATAACTTTAAAAAATAAACAGACATATGGACAGAAAAACTGTACAAATAAATTCATAAGGGCTTTTTAGCACTGCTGGATTGAAAAAATATTTTTGTATTCCATCTTTCCAAAAATAATGTTCATTCACTTCTTGGATTTGGGTGGCTTCTCTCCTGTGTGGCCTCTCTGGTGATTGACTAGGCCTGACCTCCAAGAAAAGCATTTTCCACACTGCTGGCATTTGTATGGCTTCTCTCCTGTGTGGACTCTCCGATGTGTCACTAAGTGTCCCTTCAAAGAAAAACATTTCCCACACTGCTGGCATTTGTATGGCTTCTCTCCTGTGTGGATTCTCTGGTGTGTCAATAGGTTTGACTGCCAAGAAAAACATTTCCGACAATGCTGGCATTTGTATGGCTTCTCTCCTGTGTGGATTCTCTGATGTCTCACTAGGTAGGACTGCTGAGAAAAACATTTCCCACAATGCTGGCATTTGTATGGCTTCTCTCCTGTGTGGATTCTCTGGTGTGTCAATAGGTTTGACTTACAATAAAAACATTTCCCACAATGCTGGCATTTGTATGGCTTCTCTCCTGTGTGGATTCTCTGGTGTTTCAATAAGTCTCCCTTCAAAGAAAAACATTTTCCACAATGCTGGCATTTGTATGGCTTTTCTCCTGTGTGGATTCTCTGGTGTGTCAATAGGTTTGACTTCGAATAAAAACATTTCCCACAATACTGGCATTTGTATGGCTTCTCTCCTGTGTGGATTCTCTGGTGTGTCAATAGAATTGACTGCTGAGAAAAACAGTTCCCACAATGCTGGCATTTGTATGGCTTCGCTCCTGTGTGGATTCTCTGGTGTCTCAATAGGTTTGACTTCGAATAAAAACATTTCCCACAATACTGGCATTTGTATGGCTTCTCTCCTGTGTGGATTCTCTGGTGTGTCAATAGGTTTGACTGCCAAGAAAAACATTTCCGACAATGCTGGCATTTGTATGGCTTCTCTCCTGTGTGGATTCTCTGATGTCCTACTAGTTTTGACTTTAAATAAAAACATTTCCCACAATGCTGGCATTTGTATGGCTTCTCTCCTGTGT
>JACSCI010001241.1:2933-14889 GCA_016801065.1 Sceloporus tristichus
TGTGATGTGACAACTAAAAAGGCCAATGTGATAGTGCCACTCTATTCAGCTTTGGTCAGGCCTCACTTGGAATAATCCTGTGTCCATTTCTAGGCCCCACAATTCAAAAAGGATGTTGACAAGTTGGAACATGCCCAGAAGATGGCAACTAAAATGGTGAAGGATCTGGAAACCATCAAGCCCTATGAGGAGAGGCTTAGAGATCTGGGTATGTTTACCCTGGAGAAAAGAAAATTAACAACGAATATAATATCCAGGTTTAAAAATTGGAAAGGGCCGTATTGAGGATGGAGCTAGCTTGCTTTCTGCTTCTACAGAGAATAAGAGACACCACAATGGATGCAAGTCACAGAGAAAGATTCCACCTGAACATTAGGAGGACCTTTGGGACATTAAGAGCTCTTTGTCAGTGGAATATACCCCCTTAGAGTTTGGTGAAGTCCTCTTCTTTGGAGGTCTTTAAACAGAGGCTGGATGGTGCTTGGAATGTGTATTCATGGCAGAAGTGGGTTGAACTGGATGGCCCTTGTGGTCTATTCCACTCTATGATTCTATAATGCTAGTGGTTTTCAGTTACTTACCCACAGAGGCCACATTCTCATAAGTCTCCATCATTATATAATTGTACCTAAGTCTCTGTTTCTTTGTTAACAGTTTCCATTCCTCTTTGGTGAAATATATTGCCACATCCGCAAAGGTCACCTGCAAGAGAAAATAGCCTTCTTCCAGAGAGTGACCAAGCAAAAGGTGAGGAAAGCACATGGTGCATCCAAATATTATTTGCTCGCTTTAGAATTCAGTCCAGGAAATAAACTTTAAATTCTGTCAGCCAGAAAAAAGCTACTGCCTTTGAGATCCAGTTTGTCTCAAATCTCTTCAATATAATATGCACTATAATAAACAATATAATTTAGGCCGTGGCTGGGATATTGATGATGGATTAGGATACTGGCTATCCCAACACATACAGTACATTTAGCCACCAAAGAATTATGGTTAGACATTTAGACATTTCTTGCCACATTTGAGAGGCAAACGTCATTTTTAATCACAGTTCTGGGGAGCACTCTGGGCTTGAGGGCCACTGGGCACACCAAATATTTAGATGCAGAGATGTTCTCCCATAGCCCCCAACATTTAATAGATGGGAAAAGCAACATACATGTGAACAAGCAACCCAGAAGGCATTGAGAATGGCCAAAGTTGTTTATGAGGAAGAACACACAATCTAGGAAGGGCACAGCAGTTTGCTTCTGCTTCAGCCTCCTGAGAAGGACCACATCCTGTCTGCTTCTTTCCTTTCCTCTCCCCACTTTTCAGTTGATGGGCTGCAAAATCAATTGCACTCAGGAACTGAAGTGAGCTGAGGAGAAGAGGGAAATTGGGAGGAGGAGAGAGCAACCAGGACATTTTTAAAAGCCCCTGAAAAAGTGGGGTGACAGAGAATTAACCAGGACAATCTCTGTCAAACTCCGACAGTATTTTCTTTGTTTCCTTTCATAAATTGGCACAGCAGTGACACAGATGAAGCTAATAGGATAGGGACTCACCAAAAAGCTGTTGTTCCTGGGCATCCTCTTTCTGTTGGAGGCCAACTCCCTCTGCTTGGCCTCTGTGTCGGCCATCAGGTGGGCAGGGGTCCTTGTGGCCCTGCACTGGGTCACTTCCAGAAAGAGAGGCCCCAAAGCTGTGTAGGAGGAGTCCGAGATGAAGTTCCTGAGAAAAAGGAGCAGGGTTAGGATTGGTTTAGCAATAAACCTTGCAGCACTCAGAGAGACAGAGAACAGCATCCTGCTAGTGAGATACGCAGGTGACATATGTCTCCTTTGGGCCAATGCAGAGGTGGGCATCCCCTTCCTCCCTCTGCACCAAACAAAGCCCCCTGGACCTAGCATAGACTCACTTCAGCTCCCCTACACAAGAGATACTCCATGCCTTCTTAGAATGGTGGGGGATCAGGGGATGGGGAATTGGAGAGGTCCCTGGTTATGTCCCCATATCTAGATGTGAAAGAGGGCATCATAAATCAATAAATCATCTGCTGAAACCTCCAGAGTTCCCCAGTGATTTTCCCCAGCATCATCCCCTTTCCCAAGAAGGCTGCATCCACACTGCAGAAATATGGCACTTTGACATTGCTTTAACTGCTCAGTGCTATGGAATCCTGGGACACTTAGCCTTCTCTGCCAGAGAGCTCTCGTGCCACAACAAACTACAAATCCCAGGATACCATAGGATGGAACCAGGAGAGTTAACACACTTTAGAACTGGATTATTTCTGTAGTGCAGATACAGCCTGAGTCAGTTGTAAAAGGATAGAAGCACCCATGTCTTGTTTTTACCCTCCTAATAATGGTTTTCCTTAAAAATATAAGTACAGTGCTACCTCGGGTTACGAAATTAATTCGTTCCGCCGCTCCGTTCGTAACCCGATACATTTCGCAACCCGAAAAGGCTTTCCGTTAGCGCTGGAAAGCCGCTAGCCGCGCTTCGCATTTGAATTTCGCGCCGAAATAAATTTCGTAACCCGAAAAAAATATCGTAACCCGGAACAGTTTTTTCCAATCTACCTTTTTCATATCCCGGAAATTTCGTAACGCGATCATTTCGTATCCCGGGGTACCACTGTAGTTTGTTTTATTCTGTAACCCTTATTTTTGCTCTTGTTTGTTTCTGTGTTTGTTTCATTCTTGGTAATATGAGTTATTCTGGTCTTTCTCCTTCCTGCCTGCCTGAAAAGCTATTAATAAAGAAACTGGGGAGACTTTTAAAACCTCTCAAAGGAGCTACTTTTGGTCTTTTGGGGGGGACTAGCCTCCTCTTAGAAGCCAAAGCCCAATGTTTGTGAAGAAGAAGAAGAAGGCTTGTATTAAAAGTATCCTCTCATTTCTGATCCCTTTTAAAACCCATGTTCCCCAGAAGGAGCAGAGCTGTGTAATAAGAAAACCCTCTCAGAAAAGAGACACAAAGAGACACACTTCCTTCCTTTTGGCCCAAGGAGCCTGGCCTCCTTCTGACTCTGGAGCCTCAGGAGAGAAAGGGAAGCCTCTGTTCAACTGAGACTCAGAGAAGGTTCCGGAACATTATTCCCCACAGTCACTAGCAGCACAAAATGGCCACCAGAACACAAAATGGCCACCTACACCTCAGTGCTGGGCAGTTGGAGGCCTCAGCACAGCACTGAAGCCTACCGCTTCCAGGCCTTGTCCCTCTGCTCCCTCTCCACTCCCCTCACTCTTTCTTTCTTTCCTTCTTCCTTGTCTCTGTCCACTTCTCGCTCTCTCTTCCACTCACAGAACAATAAAGAGGCAGAAGCTCCTCCCCTTCTTCATTCTGGCCAATGAGGGCAAAGGAGCTGGAAGACCCCGCCCCCCCTGCCCCACCCTCACAGGCTCCTCCTGCAGTTAATATGGAAGAAGGCAGGAGGGACTGACGGACCCTGGAGCCCCAGCCACACGGACACTGGCCAAAGGAGCACATTCCCAAAGCCTAAGACCCATGAAATGGCAGCCCTATGCAGGGCAGGACCCTCCTCTCTCTGGCCATGTGGATGATGGGAGATCCAGTCCAGGGAATACACTCTAAATCCCATTGGATTTAGAAAAGGCTGCTACTGCCTTTCAGATCCAGTTTGCCCCAAATCCTTTATGAGGCCAGAAATCCCTTTGTTAGGAAGCAACCCCGAATATCCCAGGAAGGCCCTATATCTCCCAAGGCCCCCTCCTCCAGGACCTCCTTCCATTCTTCCCCCCAGAACCTCTCACTCCCCTGAAGGCCTCAAATGTCAACTGCTAAGCACTCAGGCAGAGGAAGCCATTTTGTTTACAGGCAGCCATTTTGTATTCTGGCGGCCATTTTGTGTGCTGTTTGTGACTGTGGAGAATGTTCCAGAACCTTCTCTGAGGCCTAAGTTGAACAGAGGTTACCTGTTGCCAATTTCGTGACTTCCACACGGAAACCGGGATGTCTGAGTGCTTTCCGTGTGGTTTCTGTGGAGATTCAGGGACTTTTGCACATTTCAGCTCCAGCCCTGAAAAAAAATCCCAATTTCCGGGACAAACCCCCGAAATTGGCCACAGTGGCCCTGACTCTGAGAGCGAAGCTACAGAGCAACCGATCGTGTTTGGAGTTTTCAGCCCATCAGAGAGAGGAGAGTGGTCGTCATCCCCACCCCACCCCCAGGAACAGCTCAGCCAGGGCGGACACCTGGGACACAAGGCTCTTATATACACACACACATATATATATATATACACAACATACACACACACACACATGCACAAACACACACAGAGATAGATAGATAGATAGATAGATAGATAGATACACACAGACGCATACACAAACACATAATATATACATATATATGTGTGTGTGTGTGTACACACACACACAGTCAAACACACATACATGTCAGTGTTGCCAATTTAAGTCCACTTCTTCAGCTGCTTTTGGATTTAATAATGATAACAATAATGGAGATGATGATAGATAGATCTTGTAGCACCTTTGAGTCTCACTGAAAGAAAAGTTGGCAGCATGAGCTTTCCTAGACTTAAGTGTACTTTCTCAGATGCATAGGAATTGTAGTTTATTTTGACATCAGAGCTCTTTCTCACAAAACTACAATTCCCAGGGTTCCCTAGCAATGAGTCAGGGCAGCTAAAGTGGTCTTGAACTGGATTATTTCTGCAGTGTGTCTTGGACCCAACTCAGACTGTATCTTCACTCCAGAGACAATCCAGTTTCATACCGTTTTAACTGCCATGGCCCAGTGCTATGAAATCATGGGAATTGTAGTTTGTTGTCACACCAGAGTTTGCTGAGAGAGAAGGTAAAATGTCTCACAAAACTAGAATTCCCAGGGCTCCCTAGCACTGAGCCAGGGCAATTAAAGGGGTGTCAAACTGGATTATTTCTGCAGTGCGGTTGCAGCCGAACACGTTTCTATTTTGCACTAAGCTTCCTGGACCCCCTTCATGTCAAAATAAATATCTTAAAGGTATTAGAAGAATTGAAAGATTCTTTGTTTGGTTCAATGGTAATTTTGAGAGTTGAAATAAGATACAATTATTTTTATTGAATTAGGTTTACATTTATTTGCAAAAAGATACACCATATTAATACATATATAAATAAATCTTATTATTATTATTATTATTATTATTATTATTATTATTATTATTATTTTTATTATTATTATTATTATTAACATTACAGGAACTTTCCGGGGATTTTGACTGAATATTCAGGGTAATATGGGGGGATTCCGTGGATTTTGGTAAAACATGCCGGGAAATATCTTAGCAACACTGGTCCTGCCCACTCCAATCTCTTTGAACCGAGGACTACAACTCTCAAGTCTCCTTCCTTCCTTCCTTCCTTCCTTTTTGCCTAGCTGCCTTGTGTCACTGGTGTTACTGCTCTTGTTGTGGTTGTGTGCCTCCAAGTTGTTTCTGACTTATGGCGACCCTAAGGGAAGCCCTTCGCAGGCTTTTCTTGGCAAGATTTGTCCAGAAGTGGTTTTGCAAGTGCCTCCCTCTGAGGCTGAGAGTGTGACTTCTTGCCTAAGGTCACTCAGTGGGTTTCCGTGTCCAAGAGGGCATTCGAACCCTGGGCTCCAGGGTCATAATCCAATGCTCCAGCCACTAAACCACGCTTTCTCTTACTTGAGGTTTGTTGTTTTTTGTGGGTGGCTTCAAGTCATTGCCGACTTCTAGGGAGCCTCTCCTGGGGTTTCCTTGGCAAGAGTTGTTCAGAGGAGGTTTGCCACTGCCTTCCCTGAGGCTTGGAGAGTGTGACTTCTTGCCCAAGGGACCCAGCTGGTTTCATGGAGGAGGGGGCATTGGACCCTGGCCTCCAGAGTTGTAACCCAACACTCAAACCACTGCACCACACTGCCTCCCACTCCCATGTACAACCTGAGAAATAAGTGCAGACTTTTTTCTGTTCTTCATGTGTGTCTTCAAGTTGTTTCTAATTTATAGCAACCCTAAGGCAACCTTATAATTGAGCTTTCTTTGAAGGTTTCTTCAGAGAGGGGTTGCCATTGCCATCCTCTGAGGCTGAGAGAGTGTGGCTTGCCAAGGGTCACCTAAGTCCAAAACACACTGCAGCAACAATCCAATCTGAGACCACTTTAACTGCCCTGGCTGAGTGCTAGGGAATTCTGGGAGATGTAGTTTTGTGAGACATTGAGCCTTCTCTGTCAGAGAACTCTGGTGCCACAATAAGCTCCATTTCCCAGGATTCCCTAGCACTGGGACAGGGCAGTTAAAGCACTCTCAAACTGGACTATTGCTGCCGTGTGTTTTGGACCTTACTTGACCGCAAACTGTCCATAGCCTGCAATGCATCTCCTAATTCTGTTGGCAGTCCCTCCCTCCGAACATTTTCTCATTTCCCCCCAAAACCAGCGCAAAGCTGGCAGATGGAAAGAGGTTTTAAAGCAGCATTTAAATCTGACATATTTTATTAACAAACTAAATGTCCCAAGTGTTATTATCAGTTTTTTAGCTATTATTACAGAAAGACGCAGAGTGCAAACTCCTCAAGTACCTTTATTTTCTGGAGTGAGATGGGCTTTTCCAACTGACTCACTGTGATGATCTCCGGTGGTCCAAGCAGCCAAACTGCGGCCCTGTAATAATAATAATAATAATAATAATAATAATAATAATAATATATACTCCTCTCTCTTCAGCCAAAAGGCTATCAAAGTGCCTTACAAATTGTTAAATTCCTTAAATCATGCTGCCACCTCCCAGTGATTTATTTTTTAAAAAATTTAAAAACATTTTATTATTAAAATATGTATATACAAACAAACATATATCAATCTTCACATACATACACACACACACATACCTACTTATGAATTTCTATCTTACATATTCATCTTTCATCCTTTATTAATATATTCTAACAAAAATCTACTAAAGAGGGGTTACTTTTCTCTTGCCTCAGCTCTTACTCTAACCTTTATCTCTCTGCTTTAATCCTTTCCAAAACACACTCTCTCTCTCTCTCTCTCTCCACCTCCCAGTGAATCATAAAAGGATTTCCCTTAACCTACACTGGGACCAGTTAAGAAACCTTATTTCTCCTTCTTTACTGATCTTCCCAAGCATCAACCGATCCAAGACATGTGTAAAAGGAGTGTTCAGTAGTAGATATTTATTATAAATAACAAAATATAACTGAAATGTAAGTCACACAAGATATTAAGAATCTTACAAGTACAATATTTGTAAGTATATAATATTCAATTCATACAAGCTGTTAAAGAAACAAATAGACCAATTCTGAGACTAACTTCCAAGATCCGCTCTTTAACTCTCTCTCTCTCAATCTCCAACCGACACAATTCCCCCAACTGTCTCTTGGTCTCTCAGGCCTTATATCTCCTTCTCACGGAACCTTCCAGAAGAACCTTTATCCTGGTCTCTGATTGGTCAAGAGAGCCTTCTGTAGCAGTGATGTCATTCTGTATTTGCATAAACCTCCCTTTACTGCCTGAAGAAGACCTCCATTGACTGGAGCCCAGTCATTGCACTTTCCCAAGGCAAGGCTTGCACCTATTTCCCAATGTTGTTCTTGGGGTCAGCCTTCCAGTTGTTTCCAGGTCTTATGGTGACCTTATGGGAGTCTCTGAAGGGGTTTCTTGGCAGGTTTCTTCAGAGTGAGTTTCCCATGGCTTTCCTCTGAGGCTGAGAGAGTGTGACTTGCCCAAGGCTTCAGTCCTTTTCGAAGCCTTTTGGCTTTATCTTCTAGAAAGCAGCTGAAGTGTTGCTTCTTGCACTGAAGAATGAGAGGAACCTTCTGGCATCCAAAAGGCTAACATTCTCTGGAGTTATGTCTGATAATATGTATATATAGGATTGCAATACCTGTTCATTTATTAAAAGGTTTATAGTGCACCCCAAATCATAGAATCTCATAGCTATGTCTCTTAATAGCAGTTAACCAAATTAAACAGTATATAAAACAAAAACATGAAACAAGCTGGACAAGAGGGCTCTGGGTCACCACCCGGCCCTTCTATGGTGGTGGCAGTGGGGGCCTGCAGGCCGAGTTGCACAAGAGGCCTCTGGTGCTGCTCCTCTGCCTCCTCTTCGCTGCCGCTGCCTCAGTCACTGCCATCTCTGCAGAAGGGCCAGATGGTGGACTGGAGGCCTCTTGGCCTCCAACAGCCCCACATGGTCTTTCCCCAGACCATGGCAGCGGGGAGGAAAAAAGTTGGCGAGGAGAGGGAGGAGAGGGACTTTTCTCCTCAATGTCGGCATGCATGGACTTGAGCATACGCGGATTTTGGTATATGCGGTGTGTGTGTGTGACACAGATACCCCTTGTATACCAGGGGCCCACTGTATTCACAAGCAAAAGAGAGCCAAGAGAGCCCTGGAGAGCCTTGGCTTGGAGTGGCTCTGGAACTCTGCTACCACAACAAAGTACAAATCCCAGGATTCCCCAGGATGGAGCCAGGAGAGTTAACGCAGTTTCAAACTGGAATATTTCTGCAGTGCAGATACAGCCTGAGCTGGTTGTAAAAGGGTAGAAGTACCCAGGTCTGGTTTTAACCATCTTAATAATGGTTTTACTTTCAAAAAATAAGCACTTGTTTTTCTGTCTAATCTTTATTTTTATTGTTTGTTTGTTTGTTTCTATATTTGCTTGTTTCATTCTTGGTAATATGAGATGGTCTGGTCTACCTCCTTCGTTCTTGCATAAAAATCTTTTAATAAGAAAACTGGGGAGACTTTTAAAACCTCCCAAAGAAGCACCTTTTGGCCTTTTTTTGGGGGGGGGAATCCTCCTCTTAGAAGCCAAAGCCCAATGTTTTTGAATAATAATAATAATAATAATAATAATAATAATAATAATAATAATATTAAAACTATCCTCCCATTTCTGGTCCCTTTTAAAACTCATGTTTCCCAGAAGGAGCAGAGCTGTGTAAGAAAACCATCTCAGAAAAGACACACAAAGAGACACACTTCCTTCCTTTTGGCCCAAGGAGCTGGGCTTCCTTATCACTATAAAGCCTGAGGGAAAGAAAGAGAAGCCAAGGGTCAGTTCAACTGAGGCCTCAGAGAAGGTTCCAGAACATGATTCCCCACAGTCACAAGCAGCACACAAAATGGCTGCCAGAACACAAAATGTGAGTCTGTGGCAGGGGGCGGGGTCATCCAGCTGCTCTGCCCCCATTGGCCAGCCTCAAAAAGAGGTGGAGCTTCTGCTTCTCTATTTAGCTCTGCCCGTGGAAGAGTGAGAGAGGAGAGAGCAGTAGAGTTTTAGAGGGAGAAGGAGACAGACAGACAGAAAGGAAGGAGAGAGAGAGAGAGGGGGGAGTGAAGTGACAGCAGAGAGAGAAGGCCTGGAACCACTAGGCTTCACTGCTGCCCTGAGGTCTGGCTGGGCCTGGCTTGGGTCTACTGCTGCTGGTGCTTTTCTTTGGCCACTGCCATTAAGGTGGGAGGAAGGAGGCCCAGCAGTCCTTCTAGGCATGGCCCTCTCTCTCTGAAGGTGGGAGAGTGGGACTCCCCAAAGGGGATTTCAATGCTTTTAATGGTGGATCTCATGCTGTAACAAAGATGATGATGATGATGATGATGATATCAGGCTGGGGGGGGGAGGATACAGCTGCCAACAGACCTTAATCATCACTAATGCCACCTTCCTGGGCCTTCTTGTTCTGCACCACTGTAATGGCCATGGCTCCGTGCTATGGAACTCTGGGAATGTCCTTTTGGTTTGGCATTTTAGGGGTTGTTAAGGTTTGGAAATCCTGTTTGGGATCCCTTCTGACTTTAGGGCCCTTTCATCCTCCATTTTGGGTTCCCTGAAGGCTCAAACTGCCAAGTGCCAAGCATTGAGACAGAGGCAGCCATTTTGTATTCTGGCGGCCATTTTGTGTGCTGCTTGTGACTCTGGGGAATAATGTTCCAGAACCTTCTCTGAGGCCTCAGTTGAACAGAGGCTTCTCTTTCTCTCCTGAGGCTCCAGAGTCAGAAGGAGGCCAGGCTCCTTGGGCCAAAAGGAAGGAAGTGTGTCTCTTTGTGTGTCTTTTCTGAGAGGGTTTTCTTATTACACAGCTCTGCTCCTTCTGGGGAACATGGGTTTTAAAAGGGATCAGAAATGGGAGGATAGTTTTAATACAAGCCTTATTATTATTATTCTTCACAAACATTGGGATTTGGCTTCTAAGAGGAGGCTTGTCCCCCAAAAAAGGCCAAAAGTAGCTCCTTTGGGAGGTTTTAAAAGTCTCCCCAGTTTTCTTACTAAGAGATTTTCACTCAAGAAAGAAGCCATCTCAAATGACCAAATAAAAATAGAAAGAAACAAGAACAACAAAAATAAGGATTACAGACTAAAACAAACTACTTATTTTTTAAAAGGAAAACCATTATTTGGAGAGTAAAAACAAGACTTGGGTGCTTCTGTCCTTTTACAACCAATTTAGGCTGTATCTGCTCTAGAGAAATAATCCGGTTCAAAACCAATTTAATTTCCTGGCTCTGTCCTGTGGAATCCTGGGATTTGTAGTTCATTGCGGCAGAGAAGGCTAAGTATCCCAAAGGTAGGATCCCAGGATTCCATAGCACTGAGCGGTTAAAGCGGTGTCAAAGTGCCTTATTTCTGCAGTGTGGATGTGGCCTTCTTTGGAAAGGGGATGGTGCTGGGGGTAAGCACTGGGGACCTCTGGAGGTTTCAGCAGATGATTTATTTATGATGCAGTCAGTTCACATCTAGCTACAGGGACATAGCCAGAGCCCTCTCCAATTCCCCAATCACTCTAATAGGGCATGGAGTATCTGTTGTGTAGGGGAGCTGCAGTGAATCTATGCTAGGTCCAGGGGGCTTGGGTTGGAGCAGAGGGAGGAAGGTGATGCCCACCTCTGCATTGGCCCAAAGAAGGCATATGTCACCTGCGTATCTCACCAGCAGGATGCTGTTCTCTGTGTCTTTGAGTGCTGCAGGGCTTCTTGCCAAGCCAATCCTAACCCTGGTCCCTTTTCTCAGGACCTTCATCTCGGCCCCCTTGGACACGGCTTTGGGGCCTCTCTTGCTGGAAGTGACCAAGTGCAGGTTCACCAGGACCCCCTGCCCACCTGATGTCCAACACAGAGGCCAAGCGGAGGGAGTTGGGCTCCAAAAGAAAGAGGCTGCGGAGGTACAAGAATTCTTTGGTGAGTTGAAGTTCTTGACTAATAATTTCTTTTTTATATATATAATTATTTATTTATTAAAATTAAAACAATACATAATATATAAACATACAACATTCACACCTATCCACTTATACCTTTACATAGATCATATTACATAATAAAGATACTCAGTATAAAATTGGGCTATACAGTGGTACCCCGGGATACGAATGCGCCGGGTTACGAAATTTCCGGGTTACGAAAAAAATCCATAGGAAAACATTGTTCCGGGTTACGAAAGTTTTTTCGGGTTACGAAAAAACTTTTGGTGCTTTTCGGCGCTATTTCGCACGAAATCGCGGCTTTTCCCCATTAGCGCCTATGGCAATTCGGCTTGCGAAGGCTTTTCGGGTTACGAACGGCGCCGCGGAACGAATTAAATTCGTAACCCGGGGCACCACTGTATATTTGTAAAAACTCCCCCTTCCATCTATGAACTTATCTATCTAACCCTAAAATTTACTTAACTCTTCTTCACTTCTTCTTAACTACACTAATCTAAATATTTCTCTCCTTCTTCCCTAACCCATAGATTCTTCTTCTCTTCGTTATGATCCCAATTTCTTACTCTAAGCACTCTCTAAACTAAAATTCTAGGCTTCCAAATTATACTTTTCTTATCTTCCACTCTTCTTCAAAATCTTATTCTCTCTTCATTCTTACACGCTAATTGGCTTCCTTCTTACCAGTATGTACTAACTTGATTAATTGACTTTCTTAAAATTTAACAGGAAGGAAGTATGGGT
>JACSCI010001242.1:0-10238 GCA_016801065.1 Sceloporus tristichus
ACTGTGAGACTCTGGGAATACTCTGGCCAAAAATCCACAACAAACTTCAGATGAAGCAGAAAATTTATTGATAGAAACTGGAACAAAGTATCCTTGCCACGTCTTTGCCAAAACTGAAGATCCAGACTGAAATCAGAACCTTAAAATTCCCTCCAACCCCTCCCATTGAGTTGTTTCCCAGCACCTTTCCCTTTGATGTAGGAACCTTTCCTTTGATTTGTAAAATGGAGGGGGAGGTTTGACCATTTGGTTCCTGGCTTTTCCTGTAGCGCAGAGATCTAATGCTGTATACCGGATGGGGCTCAGATTCCCAATTGCCCCTCATAATTTATCTGGTGCCATGTCCTACGTGACCATCCAGCTCGTTCCCCATGGAACCCTTCCCCAATCATTTCAAAGTTGCTGCCTGTTTGGTTATGTATGTATCTATCTATCTATCTATCTATCTATCTATCTATGCATCTGTCTGTTCATCTATACCTCTAACTGTCTGTCTGCTTGTCTGGCTGTCTGGCAGTTTATCTATTCATCTCTCTAACTATCCATTTATCCCTCTTGCTGTCTGTCCATCTATCTATCTATCCATCTATCTAGTCATCCCTCTATCTATCTATTTATCTATCTGTCTGTCTGACTGTCGATCTATTTATCCCTCTATCAATCTATCTCTTCATTTATCTATCCCTATAATTATCTATCTGGCCCAAACCCCACGAGTGCCTAGTTACTATCCATCTATCTATCCATCTATTTACCATCTATCTATCCATCTATTTATCTGGCAGAAGACACCCTAAATACTTAACTGAAGGTGGATTCTGACAGACTCCGCATGGCCTCCCTGTGACGCCTCCCCTGGCGTTCTGTGTGGAGGAAAGAGGAACAGGAGACACAAGTGCAGAAATGAGCTGACAGGTGCCTCAAGACAACCAATCATAGCACCCCAGTACAGGAAATGTCAACAGGCAAGACTCGCCCACAGTGGCATTGAGGTCCAATATAGGACCCCCAGCCAGCATCCAGAGATGCCACATCTCATAAAAAAACAGAGGTTTGTGGCATGATGCAGGGCTGTTGCCATGCTCACGCATAGCACGATAGAAGGCCGTCCTCATCACCTTCACCTTGGAGACCACCTGCATCTCTGACCTCTCAAAGCCCCGTCTCCTCATCTTCCTGGCAATCTTTGAGTAGATTGCCCTCTTAGGGTGGGATGTGGACCCCATTATGAGGTCCAGGTCCACATTCGTCTCCAGACAGTGATAGAGGTACTGGACCTCCACATCTGTCCAGCGATTCCACCCTCTGGACATTGTCTCTGGGCAGAGTAGAGCAAAGCACACTACCAATATTCCCAGCCTAAGGCCCCAAAACTCACCTTTCTGTTGTGGCAGGCACTTGGGACTTTTGTTATCTCACCACTGCCACCAAAATATGTGTGAGGCACACCAAAGATTTTAAGCTATAGGTAGCATTGCTGTTTTTAACCTCACCACGATCCAAGTGAGGTTTAAAATAAAAACGAAGGCTTATTGTAATACAGGATGGAATAAATATACAGCCAGCCCTTCTTATACACGGATTTTTTATACACGGATTTAAGCATACACGGTTTGAAAATGTTCCAAAAAAGTATAAATTTACCTTGATTTTCCATTTTTTATAAGGGACGCCATTTTGCTGTGTCATTATATTTAATGGGACTTGAACATACACGGATTTTGTTATACACGGGGGATCTTGGAACCAAACCCCAGCGTATAACAAGGGTCCACTGTAACTCGTTTCAAAGCTTGTTTAATATGAATAAATAATTAGTGCTACCAAATTCCCTTCTAGGGCCCAAGACCCATAGACTATCGACACAGTTAAGGTACGCAACCCAGACCTCTCTTTTCTAGAGTCTGTTTGGGGCCGTAGTCCTTCCCTTTGGACTCAAGGAAAACCCCGTTTCCAGTCCCTCAGGAGGACTGCTAACAACCCAAGCCCTGACACTGCCTTGGCTAGAGCCTTCCCCTCAGAGTCCGAAGTCCCAACTGGACTCTTCTCCAACTGACAGCCACCAGTTGGGTTTCCCCTCTTCTCAGCCAGCACACGATTGGCTGAGCTCTGGCTGCCTTTTCATTGGTCAGATTGAGGCTCTATTCGCCACAGGGCCTTCCCACGCAAAGTTTTTGCTGGACAGCAGATGGCGCTGTAGGAGGCTTTTGCGCATGCGCCAAAAATCCAGGCTTGCTGGGGAAATAGCCACTATTGATGGGGTTTTGACGTGAAATATAGATATAAATATAGATATATGGATTATATATGATGATAATACACACACACACACATACACACACACACAGAGTGGACCCTTGCTGTAGGCCGGGGTTTGGTTCCAAGATCCCCATTGTATAACAAAATACGTGGATGCTCAAGTCCCATTGACTATAATGAGAGAGCAAAATGGAGTCCGTAATAAAAACTGGAAAATCAAGGTTTGATATTTTATATTTATACTGTTGTAGAACTTTTTCTGGCCGTGGATGCTATAAAAAAATCCATGTTTAAGAAGGGTAGACTGTATAAGTATAATATATAGAAGAATATATAAGTACATATAATATTATCAAAGTCAGTCCTAGTTAGGCATCAGAGAGTCCACATGGGAGAGAAGCCATACAAATGCCAGCATTGTGGGAAATGTGTTTCATTGAAATCAAACCTAGTTAAACACCAGAGAATCCACACAGGACAGAAGCCATACAAATGCCAGCATTGTGGGGAATGTTTTTCTATGAAGTCAAGCTCCTTCACCTCCCTTGATCTTTTTAGGAAGGAATTAAAGACCTTTCTCTTCCGACAGGCTTTCGCCCATGTGCCCTGATTACATGCTGTTCTCCCCTGATATGCAATGGTTCTAACTAGCTAGTTTGTCTTCTTTGGTTTTAACGCTTGTTGTAGATTTTATAGTGTTTTAAACTATTGGGTTATTTTTATGATGTTTTTATACGGTATGTTTTTATATTGCATATTGTGCTACATTTTTTTCCTTTGCTGTACCCCGCTTTGATCTATTTTTGGAAAAGTGGGTTATAAATAACAATTATTATTATTATTATTATTAGTGAGACATCAGAGAGTCCAGACAAGAGAGAAGCCACAAAAATCCAAATAGTGAAGTAGCATTATTTTTGTCAGTAAGGAATGCAAAAATTATATTTCCAATCCAGTGGTGCTAAGAAGAGGCCCTTGTGATTTTGCTTTTAAGGTTTGTCTGTCCATATGTCTCTTTATGTTTTAAAGTTATATTTTGTTAAGATTAGTAATTTTAATTACTAATAGTAAAGATAATGGCTTTGGGTTGTAAATTTGGCTGGGGATTGTGGGTCATGGTATGGGTTAGGTAGATGGGGGTTGGGATTTGTTGCAGCTGGCTAGAATAAACACACACATTTATATATACTCTTCTACTTGCATTCAATTTAAACATAAGCAAATGCATGGAGAAATATGGAGGTATATATGAATGCACATGGATGCACCTGCGCATATATATACCCCTCAGGTTCTGGTCAACATCAGCATGTATATATAATCATAACTGTGTATACATTTACTTCCGGTCAAAACAGCATAACTGCCCTGCAATTACTGTAATAGGAAATTTATACTTTGTGATGTTTTTGTGATATGTATTTTACACATGATTGCCTCCTGAGAGCCTGCCATTGGCTGGAATCCCCCCCTCCCACCATCCCTGTCCCTGATTGGCCAGAAGCCCGGTCCCTCCCACCATCCCTGTCCCTGATTGGCCAGAACCCCGGTCCCTCCCACCATCCCTGTCCCTGATTGGCCAGAACCCCGGTCCCTCCCACCATCCCTGTCCCTGATTGGCTGGAATCCCCATCCCTCCCACCATCCCTGTCCCTGATTGGCTGGAATCCCCATCCCTCCCACCATCCTTGGCCCTGATTGGCTGGAGTCCCCGTCCCTCCCATCATCCCTGGCCTTGATTGGATGGAATCCAATTTTGTGTTCTGGCAGCCATTTTATGCTGCTGGTGACTGTTGGGAATAAAGTTCCGGAACCTTCTCTGAATCTCAGTTGAACAGAGGCCTCTCTTTCTCTCTTTAGGCTCCAGAGAGAGAAGGAGGCCAGGCTCCTTGGGCCAAAAGGAAGGAAGTGTGTCTCTTTGTGTGTCTTTTGTGTGTATATTTTCTGAGAGGGTTTTTACAAAGCTCTGCTCCTTCTGGGGAAGATGGGTTTTAAAAGGGATCAGAAATCGGGAGGATAGTTTTAATAGAAGCCTTGATATCATTCCCAAACATCCAGCTTTGGCTTCTAAGAGGAGGCTTGCCCCCAAAACTAGCCCAAAAGTGGCTCCTTTAGGAGGTTTTAAAAGTCTCCCCAGTTTCCTTATTAAGAGACTTTCAGGGAAGAAGGAAGGAGGCAGAACAGAATAACTCATATTATGACCAAATAAACATAGAAACAAACAAGAACAACAAAAATAAGGATTAGACAGAAAAACAAACTGCTTATTTCTTTTAAAGGAAACCCATTATTAGGAAGGTAAAAACAAGACTTAGATGCTTCTGCCCTTTTACAACCGACTCAGGCTGTATCTGCACTGCAGAAATAATCCAGTTCTAAAGTGTGTTAATTCTTCTGTTTCAATCTTATGGAATCCTGGGACTTGTAGTTCGTTGTGGCACCAGAGCTCTCTGGCAGAGAAGGCTAAGTGTCCCAAAGGTAAAAGCCCAGGATTCCATAGCACTGAGCAGTTAAAGTCGTGTCAAAGTATCTTACTTCTGCAGCGTGGATGCAGCCTTCTTGGGAAAGGGGCTGATGATGGGGAAAAGTATGTGGGACCTCTGGAGGTTTCAGCAGATGATATAATTATTTATTTATGATGCACTCATTTCACATCCAGCTACAGGGACATAACCAGAGGGCTCTCCAATTCCCCATCCCCTCATCCTTCACCACTCTAATAAGGCATGGAGTATCTGTTGTGTAGGGGAACTGCAGTGAATCTATGCTAGGTCCAGGGGCTTTGTTTGGTGCAGAGGGAGGAAGGGGATGCCCACCTCTGCATTGGCCCAAAGGAGGCATGTGTCACTTGTGTATCTCACCAGCAGGATGCTGTTCTCTTTATTCAACATTATTTCCTGTTCTAGATCAGTGTCTGATTAGCCAATATCATATTGTTTTTTATCCATTAGGAAGAGCTGTCTTAATTGTCTGTAAAAGAACCATGAAAGATCATAACCCTGATCATTAGGATCTTCTCATGTCTTTATTCTATAACCAGTTCTATCTATTTGGATTAATTCTTTATAGGAGATCCAGTTTGTGTTGTTTTTTGAATCTCTGGTCTCTTTTCTCAGGACCTTCATCTCGGCCCCCTTGGACACAGCTTTGGGACACCAAGTGCAAGACCACCAGGACCCCTGCCCACCTGATGGTCGACACAGAGGCCAAGCAGAGGGAGATGGGCTGCAAGAGAAAGAGGCTGCAGAGGTGCAAGAACTCTTTGGTGAGTCGAGGTTCTTGACTATTAGTTTGATCTGTGTCACTGCTGGGCCAGTTCATGAAAGCAAGCGGAGAACATACTCTCCCAATTTAGCAGAGACAGTCCTGGTTAATCCTCTGTCAGGACTGTCACTTTTTCAGGGGCTTTTAAAAATGTCCTGGTTGCTCTCTCCTCCTCCCACTTTCCCCATTCTCAGCTCACTTCAATTCCTGAGTGCCATTCAGTTTGCATCCCATCAACTCAAAAGTTGGGAGAGAAGAGGAAAGAAAGTAGCAGGGTATTGCCCTTCCCAGGAACCTGAAGCAAAAGCAAATTGCTGTGCCTTTCCTAGCTTGTGTGATCTTTCTCATAATCAACTTTGGCCATCTTCACCGCCTTCTGGGTTGTTTGTCCACATGTGCCCTGCTTTTCCAATCCGTCAAATATTGGGTGCTATGGGAGAACATCTCTGGATCTAAATATGGGGTGGGTCCAGTGGCCCTCAAGCCCACAGTGCTCCCCAGAAATGTTTTTTAATAATGACATTTCGTTCTAAAATGTGGCAAGAAATGTCTAAATGCACTATAATTCTTTGGTGGCTAAATGTACTGTATGTGTTGGGATAGTGAGTATCATAATCTATCGTCTATATCCCAGCCACAGCCTAAATTATATTGTTTATTATATTGTATAATATATTGAAAGGATTCGAGACAAACTGGATCTCGAAGGCAGGAGTTTGTTTTTCTTGCTGACAGAATATAAAGTTTATTTCCTGTACTGAATTGTGAAATGATGAAATAATATTTGGAGGCACCATATGCTTTCCTCCCCTTTTGCTTAGTCACTCTCTGGATGAGGGCTCTTTTCTGTTGCAGGTGACCTTTGCAGATGTGGCAGTATATTTCACCGAGGACGAATGGAAACTCTTGACGAAGAAGCAGCGGCTTATGTACAATTATATAATGATGGAGACTTATGAGAATGTGGCCTCAGTGGGTAAGGAACCGGAATCCACTATCATTGTAGAATCATAGAGTTGGAATAGACCACAAGGGCCATACAGTTCAACCCCCTTCTGCCATGCAGGAATACACATTCCAAGCACCATCCAGGCTCTGTTTAAAGGCCTCCAAAGAAGAGGACTCCACCAAACTCTAAGGGAGTATATTCCACTGTGGAAGAGCTCTTACTGTCCCAAAGTTCCTCCTAATGTTTAGATGGAACCTCTTTCCCTGTGGCTTGCATCCATTGTGGTGTCTCCTTTTCTCTGTAGCAGCAGAAATCAAGCCTGCTCCGTCTTCAATACAACTCTTTCCAATATTTAAACATGGATATCATATCCACTCTTAAATTTCTTTTCTCCAGGGTAAACATACCCAGCTCTCTAAGCTGCTCCTCATAGAGCTTGATGGTTTCCAGATACTTCACCATTTTAGTTGCCCTCATCTGGGCATGTTCTAACTGAATTATGGAGCTCAGAATTATTCCAAGTGAGGATTATTCAAAGTGAGGCCTGACCAAAGCAGAATAGAGTGGCACTATTACTTCCCTTGATCTAGAAACTATACTCGTATTAATGCAGCCTAGAATCACATTGGCCTTTAGGAGTCCTAGCTCCCTTTCAAGTGCAGTTTAATTGTGATAGCAACATCCTGTAGAATATCTGAATTTGTAGTTTAGTGAGGCACTATTGGAGAAACACCAAAGGAGAGGGGCCTTGGGGATTGGGAGACAGCCACGAACCTGACAGATTTTAAGAACTGGTTTGAGAGAACTTCTGAGAATTGGCTCAAAACCTTGTTTGTAGATATATTTAGGGGTTCCATTTAGCAATTATGAGTAAAATCTATGAAGGGAGGAAAGGAGGACACAAACCTGCTTGTCTTCTGATGCTTCTTTTCCTACCTGAGCTTGCTTAGTTCCTTGGTTGATTCCAGAGGCCCTTTGTTACCCAAAATGCTGGAGTCTGGGAAGGATACTCCCAAGTGCTATGCTTTTAGGGGAATGGGGTACTCAGCTGAAAGCAGACATATAGTTTGGTTGGGGCAAAAACAACCTTGGGATTCAGCTCAACTATACCAGGCCCGGAAGCACAGAGAACTCCAAAGGCTTTTAATAATAATAATAATAATAATAATAATAATATGTTTTATTTGTATACCGCTTTTCCTACGATCAAAGCGGTTTACAGCATACATATGCATATATAACAACAAAGCAAGTAACAAAAAACAAAACAAAAACAAACAAACAAACAAACAAAAAAACTCTGGTTCTCTCCCCTCAAGATGGAGGTCGGGGGAGGGCTCTTCTTCTTGGCAGGCAGAGGCCTGTTGTTTCTTGCCTGCTTCTCTCCCCTCAAGATGGAGGTCGGGGGAGGGCTCTTCTTCTTGGCAGGCGGAGGCCTGTTGTTTCTTGCCTGCTTCTCTCCCCTCAAGATGGTGGTCGGGGGAGGGCTCTTCAACTTGGCAGGCGGAGGCCTGTTGTTTCTTGTTGTTTTGAAATAGGTTTTTATGTTTTATTTAGGGGAAAAGCAATATATACACATATACACGCATATAAAGATATAGGTGTTCACACACACACACACACACACAAGAACTAGTAACAGAGGTGGGAGTGGTGAATAGTGTGAACCTCTGCTAATGGTAAAACTTTACCTAGGTGGATCTTGATTGGAATTGTTGAGGGTCCAGAATGGTGAGAGAAGTCAGTAAGTTCCATGGCAAGTGGGGTTGGTGAGTGCATTGAGGTGCTTAGCCATGTAAACTGACAGACTCTCTGTCTGTAATTGGACTGACGTCGAAGAACGGCCAGTCAGGGCAGATGTTTATACTGTAATTGTTTCTTGGGTCAGAAACCGAGTGTTCAAAAAGGTTTATATCATTTTAGAAAGATTCCTGGGAGAGAGAATGGTTTGAAACCAAATTGAATGCAATGGGTGCTTGGTGGAAATATCTCAGACAAAAAGGATTAGCACACCGGCTCTTGGTCCTTCTTGGCTCTGAATTCCTATTGTGCTCACAAGCCAATATACAGCGCAATCTGAGGGTGACACTCCTAGATGCAGCTCAAGAATAACATAGCAGAGTATGGAAACAAATACCCAGATATAGATATTGGCAATACACTGGTCACTTTTCAATTAAAAATAAATCAGAAACACAATTGGTTTCATACAAATAATAATACAAATATTTGCAAGCTCTCCTCTCTGACTTCCATCAACTTCACCTTTTCTTGTACACACAACTCCAATCTAATCCACACCAATCCGCATATCAGCTGTATACTGTACTGTTTGTGAGTCATCTCCTAGTGCCAAACACCATGGAGGGACCCCTGAGTTAGCTTCTGACTCAGGACTCTATGGCACTCTCATAGGATATTATGCCACCTGTCAATCAAAGTATTTTTGCAAGTTTTTAATGGAATATTTTTTCCAACAGTCCTTTGACTATCTGCTTCCACTGATTCCCTCATCAAAGTTCCCTCAATCTCTTCTTTGGTAGCTCCTATGAGTAAGAATACAATCATTATATGGATTTGGGGGCATCCAGAACAGGGTCATGCCTAAGTCACTCACACCAACTTTATTAATCTAATTTGAAATAGGGAGGGGTGAACGTGGGGCTAAATCTTGGGGCAACATCTTCCTCTCTTAACGCTGAGATTAGTCTTGTCTGTCATTTTCCTTGTTTACAGAATCACTTGTCAGTCATGAGAGAATCCACACAAGAAAGAAGTCACATAAATGTCAGCATTGTGGAAAAAGATTTGCCTACAAGTCAATCTTAGTCATGCATCGGAGACTCCACACAGGAGAGAAGCCATACAAATGCCAGCATTGTGGGAAATGTTTTTATTTGAAGTCACTCCTAGTGAGACATCAGAGAGTCCACACAGGAGAGAAGCCACACAAATTCCAGAAATGAACTAAGATTATATTTATCAAGAAGCAAAACAAAGACTATATTTTAAATCTTGTGGTGATAAGAAAAAGCCCTTGTGATTTCGTGTGTTAGGTTTGTGTGTCCATATGCCTGTTTATGTTTTTCAATTATATTTTGTTATTTTGAGGTTTTAATTGTCTTTATTATAGATTATTGCTTTCGTTTATAAATTTGAGTGGGGATCATGGTGGTGGAATAGGTTAGTTAAACAGAGGGGTGGGATTGGCTATAGCTGGTTAGACTAGTTATGGGAATGATAGCATTTGGAATTTGTTCAATGCTGGCAGAAGAAAGTTGGGGACAGGTATTAACAGAAAGGGCTATTTTCTGGGAATGGCAAAGGGGGCCTTGTTATCTGTGGGGCATAGACTGTGGCAATTGGAGAGAGGGGGCAGGTGTGGAGGAGTGTGATGTTTTAGGTTTTGAGGTTTTAATGTTTGGTTTGGGGAGGGCAGCTCTGACTTAAACACTGAATTTCTGATTATGTGTTTGAAATAAAGTTTTTGTTGTTTCAACACACTGGACTCATTGGTGTACAGAAATTCTGCATTTGCATAAAATGTACCCTTTCTTCTCTCCTCAGCCCTCAGCTCCATTCCCAGCCATAAAAACAGAGGCAAACACACATATATACTCAGAGAGACAGAGCTATATGTACAAACCAGAGCCTTCCCAGCCTTTCCCTCCTGAGTCCAGCTCCGCAGTTTGGGCTCCATTCCGGAAGGAAGGAAAAAAGACTGTAGTCTTTCCCTTCTTCTAAAGGCCGTCAGTGGCAGCAAAGG
>JACSCI010001243.1:0-18495 GCA_016801065.1 Sceloporus tristichus
CTTTCCCTTATCTTTTTAATTTCTGAACTCTTTTTTATGAAGAAACCCCTCAGGACGGCTTTTGAAGCATCCCAAATAATATTGATAGGGGTTTCTTCCAACATGTTCTCTTTAAAATAATTATCCAATTCATGTTTGGCTTCATCCACTATTTTATCATCATTGAGAAGGGTTGTATTCATTGTCCAATTGAATTTACGGGAGCCAAATGATAGTTCCATACTGACAGATTTATGATCAGATGTGAAATTGGTGGACATGCTTATATCTTTAATTCGTGTGCAAAGGGACGACGAAATCAAAAACATATCTAGCCGAGCCCATGATGAATGGACATGCGAGTAAAATGAAAAGTCTTTTTCATTTGGATTTCTTAGTCTCCACACATCAACTAAATGACAGAATTCTATAAGGTCAAAAAAACTTTGGGGAAGTTTGCCTTGTTTAGGCTTAATTTGCTGGGACGAAGTCCTGTCTAATCGGGGGTTACAAACAGCGTTCCAATCCCCCATAAAGACGGCTTCGTCAAAATTAACATTTTTAACCTTTTGAAATAATTTCTGGTAAAACCCGTCTTTATTTGTGTTGGGGGCATAAACCCCCAAAATAAATATTTTCTTGTCATGTATATTGGCAATGATTCCAACAAAGTGTCCCGCCGGGTCATTTAAGACTTCGATAGCTTCCCAATGGTGATTTATATATATAACTACCCCTTTTTTTCTTCTAGCATTAGCAGAGACGAAACATTGACCCAATCTGTTATTTACTAAATATTTAACCTCGTCCTTTTTGACCCGTGTTTCTTGGAAACAAAGTACATCGTATTTTGACTTTGATACAAAATGAAAAATCTTTTGCCTCTTAATCACCCTGTTAATGCCCTGAACGTTCCAAGAAAAAAACTTTAAATTCTTACTCATGATAGGTAACGGTGGAGGTGTTGTCATCCAGTCTCAAAGAGGTCATATCTTTGTCTTGATTAGAATAGGTCTCATCGTCACTTTTATCCAATTCTTGCTCTGACAAAAGTTCAATATCATTTCTGATAGTATCAGGCTGGGCTACTTGGTTTTCTGAGTCAACCCGTGGTGAATTTGAAGAAAATGTAGTCTGGTTGACATCCAGATTGTTTGTGTCCTCTACCTTTTTATTTGGCTCGGGGAGATTTTTCTTATGGTTATATCTCAAGTTATATCCTGTCGTTTCATTTATCTCCGGCTTCGTTTGAGTAAGTTCTATTTTATCACGCTGTGAATCTTTCCTTTGAGATCTAAAAATAGAACCCATCAATCTTTTCGCCTCTGTTACTGACTTTACTTCGTAACGTTTTTTACGATACCAGAAAGAAAGACCCTCTGGTATAATCCATCTATAAGGAATGTTAATCTTCCTAAGATGTGTTGTCAAAAAGTTATATTCCTTTCTCTGTTTGAGAACCCGAGCAGGGACATCTTTATAAAGTTGTAAAAGTTGGTTATCTACTTCCAGAGGTGTATCATTGTGCCTCTTCAACAGCTGATCCCTGGAGTATTTTCTCAGGAAAACCACAATTACATCTCTTGGAATCTTCTTTTGTTTTGCCACCAATGAATTTAATCTAAAAATCCGATCTATCCCAAGAGAGTATATTTGAGTATCAACATTTAAGAAGTTAGCTATAGCAGGAACCAAAGAGTCCATTAAATTTTCCCCCTCAGTCTCTTTTAAGCCACGGATCTTCACTGCTTTTTCCCTGGCTTTACATTCCCATTTCAAGGATTCAGCCATACAAATCTTTTGTGTCTCAGATACTTCGGCTATCTTTTTATCATTTGCATTACAGGATTCCTTAACCTTATCAAGATCTTTTCTCATCCTTGCAAGCTCACCCATAGTTTTGTCCATAGATTTGTCTATTTCTTTCACCTCAGTGTGAATTTCAGAGTGTATTTCTGATTTAAGGGATGTCATATCCACAGATAGATTCAATACTTTTTCATTTAAATCTAAAACTAATTTTTTAATTTCCTCCAACATGTTAGAATTAGTGTCACTTGGCAACGAGGTGTGTTCAAATGACGGTCTTCTAACTGTTTGCGGAGTGACAAGTTTGGATGTCTGGGTCTTTTTTCTAATGTCCATTTGAAAAAGAAAAGGTTTAATAAAATTGCGCCTCAGACGTCCTAGGTTCTAGTATCCAAACAGTCTCTGCAGCACTCACATCAATTTGAATGGTAATTAACTGCTGTGAAGTGAAAGGGGAAATAACTTCATAACAGCTGAGAGGGAAGTGTGACTTGCTAACAGCTGAGGGTAATTAGAGTTCTTTGAAGTGTTAATTATACTTGCTTCAGCAACAACTAAAGCTTCCAAATTTAACAAGAAGAATTTGAAAATAACTTTGTTTTTCAACTGTTTCCTTGGGTATCCAAATATCTTAATAAAAACAACAATTCCGTTCCGCTCACGTTATTATTGTTATTGTTCTTCAAGAAAAGGCTTCTCCAAACCAAACCAAAATTTAATAAAGTTCTCCTTTCCAAGAGGGTTTCCTCACGGTATTGCTAAAACTCATTCAGGTCACTCTGCATTTTTCAAGCTTCAAAGAAAAAAAAGACTTCACAAACTTCAGACATTATTCTAAAAAGTTGCAGGCGTCTTTAACAGCAATTAGCTGTGCAAATGGCACGGCCGCGGCGACTCTTTGTCCACACTCTCTGGGAGAGGAGTTAAGAGTAACTTCTAACTCACAGTCCAGCCTGAGGTGATTTGGATTCCATAGAGCCCGTCTGACCCTTTCTTCCTCCCGAAATGGGTTTTGCCAACAATCAGTTAGCCCCGACACCGTGCCTTGCAGACCGCTGCTCTGGGAGCTACCTCAGAGCACGTCTTCTCAATTCACCATTGCAACAGGAAGTCCAGTGATTCCAGTAGGTTTTGAGCAGCACTGCGCAGGCGCACTGAAACCCATTTGTATGTATTCGCAGATGACCACTCAAAGAAATACTGTTACAGGTAAGCAACCTGTCCTTTTGTTGTTTTGTTGTAGTCCATTCTTATCGATGTGTATGTCATTGTACTGAAGCCTTTGTGTACCTGTACTCACAATTGCCCTTGTTTATATTATTTTTTGTAGATATTATTCTGTATTACCTAGATTAGTAGGTTATTCATAGTAATAAACTGAAGTTAGCTCCTACATTATCATTGTTTAGATGTTATTCTGCATGATATCAGTATGTTATTCAGACTAGGTAAATTGAAGCTGATTTGTGTACACTCGTCCCCCGGGTTACGAAATTAATTCGTTCCGGCGCTATTTTCGTAACCCGGGGGACTTTCGTTAGCCGAATCCCCATAGGCGCTAATGGGGAAAAGCCGCGGCTCCGCCGCGGCTCCATTTAAAACAGCGCCGGCTTTTTTTCGCAAGCCGGGGAAACCTTCGTAACCCGGAAATAATTAATTAATTTTTTTTTTTCGTATCCCGGGAATTTCGTATCGCGGCGCGTTCGTATCCCGGGGTACCAGTGTATTATAATTGCTCTTTGTACATAGACCTTTTCTTCTCATTACATAGCATTACCTTGCCATTACTTGTTTCATCTTCACTTGGGGACCAATAAACCTATTTGGACCTAGTCCTCCCCAACTTGGTTTGGTTTCCCCCCAATAACACCCTCCCCCCAAAAAGGAAAGGAGACCCTAAAAGGGGAGGGGGTGTTTCTGATCTCTCTTTCCTTCCTTCATTCTTCATTAATAATTAATTCTTAAAATGTCATTGAAAACTGGTCTCTTTCAGCAGCAGGCCTGTCCTGGCAGTTTTCTAAAACTGTAAACTTTGATCAGTTTAAAAGGTGGATGGTTTAATACATTTGTGTCTCCTTTTTCTTTTCAATGGATGGATGTTTGAACTGAAGTTGTCCTCTTAACTGATATTGTGTATTTTTTGGTCTGTCATTGTTCCTTGCCTCAATCCATGGAGAGATGTGGATAGGAAATAATAATAATAATAATAATAATAATAATAATAATAATAATAATAACAATAATTCTTTCTTTCTTTCTGAAAAGCTCTCCTTTGGCCCTGAAAAAAGATCCCAGGTAAAGATGGGGCAAGAAGGAAGGAAGGAAGGAAGGAAGGAAGGAAGGAAGGAAGGAAGGCCCCACAAAATAAATACAAGCAACCTCCTCTTTTTCTGTTGGAGCACTAGTATGTTTTTTTTTCTTTTTGCCCCATTGAAAAGGTGTCTCTGGTTTCCACTGGTTTCCAGTATTGAATGTTCTTTTCCATTGACAAATCCTTGAACACTTTTAAAGGAATTAAACCCCTGTCATCTCTCTTCTTGTGTTGGAATAGCATTGGGCTGGGAGGGAGGCAGAGATGGGGGAGCTTTGCAGTCAAATGTGGGGGAATATGTTCCTGCATCAGGACACCCCCCTCCCACAGCAAAACAGGGTAGGAATAGGAAACATTTTGTTTTATTCACCCAAATCCTCCTCCTCCTCCTCAAAAAAGCCTCCTCCTACAAGCCCCCCACATGCCACCAATTTCTGCAGCCTTCTACCCACACTTTTCCTGCCCCCAACATGGTGACTTCAGGGATTTTACTGTCAGGAAGTTCTTTCTCATTTTGAGCTGGAACCCTTTTTCCTGGAGTTTGCATCCATTGCTCCATTTTGCTCTTCTCTGGAGGAACAGAAAACAAGCTTGCTCCCTCCTCAATATGACATCCCTTCAAAGATTTTCAACAGGGCTTTCATATCCCCTCTTAACTGTTTCTCTTCTCCAGGCTAAACTTACCCAGCTCCCTAAGTCTCTTCTCATAGGGTTTTATGGTTTCAAGACCCTTCGCCATTTTGGTTGCCCTCATCTGAACACACTTCAGGTTCTCAACATCCTTTCCGAATTGTAGTGCCCAGAACTGGACCCATGATTATTCCAGGCGAGGCCTAAGCAAACCATATATATCTGTGCATGGCTTTTTGTCTCCCTAAGTGCAGTGCCTTACATTTCTCCCTCTGAAACTGATTTTGTTCATTTTGGCCCAGCTTTCTAATCTATTAAGGTTACTATGGATATTGATCCTCTCCTCTGGGGTATTAGCTACTTCTAATTTGGCCTCATCTGTCAATTTGAGAAGCAGGCTCTCTGTTCCTTCATCCAAGTCCTTGATAAAGATGTTGAAAAGCTCTGGGCCCAGGACAGAAATCGGTGTCACCTCTGTGGCCCAGAACAGCACATAGATGTAGAATGCCTTAATATTTAATAGTAAGGAGCAATGTGCCAACATGGTGTAATGGACTCTGGGAGACCTGGGTTCAAGTCCTCCCTTTGCCATAGAAACTCATTGGGTAACCTTGGGCAAGTCACACTCTCTCAGCCTCAGAGGAAGACAAGAGCAAACTGGCTCTGAACAAATCTTGTCAAGAAAACCCTGTGATAGGTTCACCTTAGGGTTGCCATACGTTGGCAACACCGAAAAGGCACACAACAACAACAACAACAAAACAAACAAATACCTCTTGTCCTTGGAAGAGATTTCCAATGATGTCTTGCTTCCCAGCTGGGAAAAACAGAAGAATTCCAGAGGTTCTCATTTCCACTAAGATTAGGAGCTCCCTAATTTCCATGGAAGAGGTTTCCTAAGGCATGTGCCAGGATGGGGGGGGGGTCCTCATGGGCCAGGATTGGTTTCAGGGTCTGGCAGGAAGAGAAAGGGAGAAACCACTCAGCCGCTTGAGGTTATTGGCTGTGTTTGCAGAGTACTCCAACAGGAATGTGGATTTCAACAGGTCCTATGAAATGGTTCCTTTGGCCAGATAATCACACCACAAAGATTCTACTTTAACTGATATGACAACACTGGAGTATATCACACGGAGCTTTTGGTGGTTTTATAGCTTAGTTCCAGTTCACTTCCGAAGTGATTGCAATTCCAACGATGCGGTTTCATGTCATAAAGTGACTGTTTTATTAGACACCATTGATTTCTATGGGAGATGCTTGCGAATTGCTTCAGCAGTGTTTCTGAAGTCACCCCTCATTTTGTTACAATGGGAAAAAAGTGACTTCAGAGAATTCACTTCCAGGCTTCCTCCGATTGCACTGTGATTTGTTCTGGTGTGGAAAAGCAGTTCAATGCCACCTCCTTGTCCCCTGCGCCCTGCTCCGTCATTCCCCTCTTCCTCCTCCTTCATGTCATCTCCTCCTCTCTGCCAACCAGCAGATCCCATCATCCCCTGCGTCCCCTGCGTCCCCCTAGACACCGATCTGCTACCCTCCTTCAGCCTCCCACCAATCCCATCATCCTTGCCTTCTCCTAGACCCCATCTTCTCCCCTCCTTCCACCCATCCCATCATCCCCTGCCTTCTCCTGCATCCCAAACCTGGCCCCAGGGACCCCCAGCTACCTATCCCATCATCCCTTGCCTTCTCCTGCATCCTGATCCTGGCCCCAGGGACCACCAGCTACCTATCCCATCATCCTCTGCCTTCTCCTGCATCCTGATCCTGGCCCCAGGGACCCCCAGCTACCTATCCCATCATTCCCTGCCTTCTGCATCCTGATCCTGGCCCCAGGGACCACCAGCTATCTATCCCATCATCCCCTGCCTTCCTCTGCATCCTGATCCTGGCCCAAGGGACCCCCAGCAACCTATCCCATCATCCCCTGGCTTCCCCTGCATCCTGATCCTGGCCGCAGGGACCACCAGCGACCTATCCCATCATCCCCTGACTGCTCCTGCATCCCGATCCTGACCCCAGGGACCCCCAGCGAGCTATCCCATCATCCCCTGACTGCTCCTGCATCCCGATCCAGGCCCCAGGGACCGCCATCGACCTACCCCATTATCCCCTGACTGTTCCTGCATCCTGATCCTGGTCCCAGGGACTCCCAGTGAGCAAACCCATCATCCCCTGACTGCTCCTGCATCCCGCTCCTGGCCCCAGGGACCCCCAGTGAGCTATCCCATCAACCCCTGCCTTCTCCTATACCCCGATGAAGGATAACAGCTAAGGAGGGGGCAGGGAAGGAGGACAGCATCCAGAACCCCACTCAGTATGTGCAAGGGGGCCGATTCGAATCGTTGACCCCTCAAAGTATGCTCTGGTGTGGTAATACAATGTGCACTCACTCCCCTTTGCTTGAGTCCGCATCATGTGACTTGCTTGGAATCGAACCGACTTCGCTTGCCCCTCACTTCGGAAGGACAACAGAAAGGCAACCAGGTGTGGAAAAACATCACGTTTTAACCTCAATCCGCACTGCTAGAGAGGAGTGACTCGGGATCTGGTGTGGAAAAACATCACGCTTTGGATTGCTAGAACAGGAGTGACTGCAGATCTGAGCTGCAACACCTCCCCCATATGTGATAAGGTCCACTGTAGGGAATCCCTCAGGCTTTGCACATTTGGAAGGGATACTTGGGAGTTTTCTGCAAAAAACGTTCTAGTGTCGACTACACTACAAATCCCAGGATCCCGTAAGATGTAGTCTAAAGAGATAAAGTGGAATCAAAGGGTTATTTCAAACTACACTGTTACAGCACTATTTCTTTTTTGAGTTTTAATGCCTACATGCTATGAAATGGTGGGATGTGTAGTTTGGGAGGCACTAGGTCTCTCTGGCTTGGATTTCTAAATGCCTCTCTCTATTCTGCAAATCCCGCATGGATTGTGGTTAGCTCATCCCCACATGCAAGAGCCAGCCTTTGGGGACTGGAAAATACAGAATGGCCTCTTTGCTCTGTCTCCTTTCCCATCCTAAGGTGGGTTTCTGAGGACAAACCAGTCTTTCTTTTTTGCCTCTGAAGAACATCATAAGCCGGTTCTCCTCCTTCTGCCATAAGCTCACCTTGCGCTAGCCCTACTAAACAGCCAAATAAGCCAAGGGTCCAGAAAAAGTCCAGCGATCCCCATCTCCTTTTCCCAGGAAGAGCCAGGCCAAGAAACGCCTTTCCATTGCTCCAAAGGGAGAGCCTTCCTCTGCTGAGGTTGCTCTCCTCCTGGGCAGCTGGGATTCAGAGGGAAAGGGCCGCCTGCCTCTCGACACGGAGGCTCTCTTTAGTCAAGAGACAGTGGGGAAACCCACCCTCCGTGGGTCCATGCCATCCTCCCCACAGGCCTCTCTACACCAGGGACTGTCACGGCATCTTGGAGCAAGGCTGGCCAAAACTTTGTGGAAAGAAGGATTGATTTTCTCCCTCCAGAACCAGAACCATTTCAAGAAGGGAGATGGGGAAATCTTTGTGTAGTACTCAGCATCATAGCTAGATGTCAAAGGGAAGCCATGTTCTCTGGGAGGGAGAAGCAGAGGGATTTGGGAAAAAACCCGTAGTCTTTAAGAAGACTCTATTGTCTGTAAACCCCAAGAATAGGATCCCAATGAAGAGCAAACCCACTCTCCCTGGGAAATTAAAGCGGTCAGGAAAAGTCTAAGAGCCTGAGTCTTTCTTTCCCAACCCAATCCCATCCTAGGGTTGATTTTCAGTTGAACTCTATTCCTCCTCCAGAATTACTACATGAACTGACCTTGTGTTGTCTTCAAGCCTATCAAAAGAGTGCAGGAAAGCAATCGGGAGGAGAAGGCAACGTTCCCCATTGGCTCCCATAAGCTCTCCCTGAATCATCCCAGGAACTGAGGTTTGGGAGCTGAATCCTAGCTCCTGAGGCAGGGCCTCTAGCAACGCCATTCAGTCTAATGCATAAAGTACCAGCCACAGTTGCCTTCAGCTTGTCATTCAAATGTTCACAATCTATTTTCCTGTGTGGAAATGAAGAGTGACATTTTTAAGAGGCTATTCCCAGATCATTGGGAACAGAGAAACATATTCTTCTTCTTCGTGGTCTCTGCGAATCATACAAATGGGTTTCACTGCGCCTGCGCAGTGCTGTTCGGAACCTACTGGAATCACTGGGCAGAGATAACTCTGCAACATATTGAAACTTTTTGGCGGTAACTCCGCCCACCCGTTATAAGGCCCCTACCTTCCCGCTCTTTTCCCCAGTTCCTTTTTTCCGCCGCGCTAGCTGCTTCTAGGAACTTTCGCTGCTTTGTTGATTGGAATCACTCTCGTTTTTCCTGACCTTCGGACCGTTCTTTGACCACTCTTACTCTCCCGCCCCGGTAACTTCTGACCTCTCGGCTTGCTTTGACTTCGCTTGTGTGTTGCCCTTGGATTTGACGTCTGGGAAATATGCCTGCACCCTTTAAGAAGTGCGACAGCTGCGGGGGCAAGGTGCCTGTCCAGGACCCTCATTCCTCCTGCCTGTTTTGCCTGGGAAGAGATCATGATGCTAGAGCCTGCCATCTCTGTAAGTCTCTATCCTCCCAAGCCAGGAAAAACCGGGAATCCCGGCTAACCTCAGCCATCGCCATGGGAAAGGTCCGGGAGGGTCGCCCCCGCTCTTCATCGCTCCCTCCAGCTGCTCCGCCCGCATCTTCTTCACGGGCCAGCGCCTCTAGTGTGGTCTCTGTCCCGGCCGGGACACGGTCTCCGACCACCTCCGATGTGACCCGCGGTCCCTCAAGACCCAGTGTCACCGACAAACCCTCCAAGCACCCCCATAAATCCTCGGGGACTGAGGGTTCCGAGCCCAGGGAGAGATCCGGGAGGAAGCCATCCCCGGAGGGCTCGCGCTCGGAAGGGCGTCGAGAGTCGGAGGTTCTCTCCGCACCGATACCGTCCTCCAAGGCGTCGTCGAAACCAAAATCCCGACACGCCTCCAAGCCTCCTGTGACCGAAGCATCCTCCTCGGCGAGGGCGACACCGTCGGAAGGGGCCAAACCATCTAAGGCCCACTCCAAGCGGACCACCATCCTTCTTGACCTGCCGGAAAATCCATTCTTTCCGACCGAGGATCGGGCGGTGACTCCAACTTCCTCCAAGAAGAGACGCCACACAGAGACCACTGAGGCCTCTTCCCCCAAAAAATCCAAGTCCAAGTCCAAATCCGGGACTAAGGACCACCCAGCGTCGGAGCGCCCGGCTAAGTCATCTGAGCAAGCTCCTCGCAAGCATCGTTCTCCTCCCCGGGAGACCACTGAAAGGACCCCCTCGCGCCCTGCCCCGGCGACCCCGAGGCATGCGACAACGGAACCGACCACACCGCTCCCACGGGCCGATGACTTGGTCGCCACCAGTCAGCCAGCCTCTCCGGTTAGAGAGCTTTCTCCACGGTCGGTCCACTCGTATGCGGACGAGGCAGCCCCTCTCTCGGAGGTTGAAGATCCTTGGGAGATGGACACTGACATGTTCTTTGACACTGAGACTCAGAGATACTACATGTCAGTTCCCAAGGAGAAAGCCTTCAGGGAATTCACCAGGCTCAACCTGCGTCCTGCGATGCCTCGGGCTGACAGGCCATCGTCCTCCCAGACTTCAGTACCTCGCCGCCAGTCCCTGGAGTCGTCGGCACCGAATATCCCGACTCGTGTTCCGTCCCGGGCCAGGGTACCGGACATCCCCCTGACTTCTGATTCCGAGTCCAACCCGGAACCCTTGTCGCCACCGCGGGACCCTTCGGACGTGGAGGACGACCCATCCGACCCACCTTCACCGCAAGAGATGCACCACCCGGGCTCGTCATCGCCCACTGATGATGTTCGCGCTTTCAGTGAGCACATCATCAAAATGTGTCGCACCCTAGACATCGACCCATCTCCACCTGAAGAGGAGGCCCGCGATCCGGTGGAGCGTCGAGTCCTTGGACGTGTCCCCACCCCACCTTGCATCCCGATGCTGCCGTCCCTGCAGGCCATCGTGCAAAGATCCTGGGACACCCCGGCCTCACTGGTTGCGTCCTCGAGGAAGGTCGAGAACCTCTACAAGATCGCGCCACCGGTTTGTTCATGGCTGACCGACCACCCTAAGCCGAATTCGGCCATTGTAGAGGGGGCACAGCAAACCTTCGTGCCAAAACAGGCGACCTCCCCGGCTGACCGCGAGGCCAAAAAGATCGACGCCCTAGCGAAGAAGGCATACTCCTCTGTTGCCCTCATCGTAAAGGCCATAAATTATAACGCCTGCATGGGGGCATACGTCCAGGCCCTTATGGAGACCATCTCACCCATCGTCCCTGACGTTCCTGATGAGGTCCAGCGCCGCTTGGTTGAAATCCGCGACGAGGCCCACTCCATAGGCAACTGGATCATCACCGCCTCCAGGAACATTGCCGACTGTGCGGGACGAGGGATGGCGGCCTCGCTAGCATTACGTCGACACGCTTGGCTCAGGGGATCTGACCTCAACACCAATGTGAGGGCGGCCATCGAGGACATGCCTCTGGATGGCACCGGCCTTTTCCACGCCGACACCGACGAGCGTCTGAACCGCAAGTTCAGAATGAAGACCGCTGCTAAGAAGCATGGGATGTCTTCCAACCCCATCTCGCCCTTTAGAAGGAGGAACCGTCCTTGGCCATCACAAGGTCAGTCCCAGGGCTCTTTCTCCCAAGACCGACAGCCCCAGCAGCAGGGCTCGCAGAGGCGCCGTTACCCCTCCCAGTCTTCCTCCTCCTCTGGCCGTCGTAACTTCCCGCCACGGTACCGCAAGTCCCGCCGGCAGGACACCGACCAGGGGAAGAAGAGAGCCTGAAGGGACGCAGCGCACTTCGTTCCTCCGTCGCCCGTATTTTTCTTAGACATCCTAAGGCCTTTTGCTAACACTTGGGCCTCCATTACATCGGACTCGTGGGTGATTAACATCGTCCGTAGGGGCTATGCCCTCGAGTTCCAGGAGCTCCCTCCAACTGGAGCCTTCATGTCCACCTCCCCCTCGGACACCCTTCTCGACGAAGTGCGCACTCTTCTTGAAAAGGGGGCAATTTCCCCCTTACCTCCAGATCAAGTGTCTAGAGCCTTCTTCTCCAGATACTTCACGGTACCCAAGGCTGATGGGGGGATCAGGCCTATCCTTGATTTGAGACAATTGAACTTGTTCCTTGACTACCGCCGCTTTCGAATGGTAACCCTAGCCTCCATTCTGCCTCTGCTCCATCAGGGTCTGTGGTTTGCGACCGTCGACCTGAAGGACGCCTATTTCCACATCGGGATCCGGGAGTCACATCGAAGATTCCTCGCCTTCGCTGTAGGTTCTGTCGCTTACCACTACAACGTTCTCCCCTTCGGCCTGGCCACGGCACCGAGAGTCTTCACGAAATGCATGGCACCGGTGGTGGCTTATCTCCATCAAAGGGGATACATGGTCTTCCCATACCTCGACGACTGGCTGTTCGCCGCCGAGTCCCAAGGAGAGCTGCGGGAGGCACTCTCATTCGCCTTACACCTTTTGGACTCCCTCGGCCTGGTAGTCAACCGAGAGAAGTCCCACCTCACACCTTCAAGACAGGTCAAGTTCATCGGCGCCATCCTCGACTCCGAGGTATGCTCCGCCTTTCTCCCTCCAGACCGTTTCCAGGCACTGACGACCGCTATCAGGCCTTGCATCTCCCACAGAAGGGTGAGAGCCAGAGACGTCCAAGTCGCCCTGGGCCACATGGCTTCAACAACCTTCATCACCCCCTGGGCAAGACTTCGGCTCCGACCTCTTCAGTCCTGGTTCCTCTCCATCTTCTCTCTGTTGGAGGACCCTCCTTCAAAGTGGCTCACGGTACCGAGACCGGTGGCCGCGTCCCTCCGATGGTGGCTACACGGCGCCAACGTCTGTACCGGGATGCCCTTCCACCAGCCCCAACCACAGCTCACCTTGACAACCGATGCATCCCTGGAGGGCTGGGGCGCCCACCTGCTCGACCTGGTCATCAAGGACAGATGGTCTCCTCAGGACAAGCGCCTCCACATCAACGCCCTAGAGATGCTGGCAGTCGAAAGAGCACTGAGGTCGTTCGAGGGCGCAGTCTCAGGAAGAGTGGTCCTCCTGAGAACGGACAATACCACCGTGATGTATTACATCAACAAACAAGGTGGCACCAGGTCCAAGACCCTGCTCGACCTCACGCTCCGCATCTGGGACTGGTGCATCCAGAGACACGTCCTCCTCCAGGCGATTCACCTTCCCGGAGAGGACAACGAGCTGGCAGACCGCCTCAGCAGATCTCCATCGGTGTGCCACGAGTGGAGACTCCATCCCGAGACGGTCAGCGACCTCTTCCATCGGTGGGGAGACCCCCGGATCGACCTCTTCGCGACCAGCTGGAACAGCCACTGTCCCCAGTTCTGCTCCAGGAGGCGTTTCGACGGATCCCTCGGAGACGCGTTCGCCTTCCTCTGGACGGGGGAGCTCCTCTACGCCTTCCCTCCGTTCCCTCTCATCATCAGGGTGGTGTCCAAGATGACAACGGATCGCTCGCATGCGATCCTGATCACTCCGTGGTGGCCGAGACAGCCGTGGTTCGCGTCCCTGCTTCACCTCTCCAGCAGATGCTTTCTCCGCCTCGATCCCCGCCCGGACCTGCTGTCGATCCAGGACGGACGGATTCTCCACCCCGACATCGAGAGCCTGCCGTTGGTAGCCTGGAGGATTCGGCCCTAACTGCCTTGCCGGAAGCAGTGAGGACGGTCATCCTGGCTGCGAGGAAACCTTCCACCCAGCGCTCCTATGCCCTAAAGTGGAAGAGATTTTGCCTTTTCCTAGAACAAAAGGGCTTGTCTCCTGCACGGATGTCCACTCCAGTGGTGCTGGAGTTTTTGATGGCACTTTTGGATGGAGGGCTTTCACTCGCATCCATCAAATGCTATTTGTCTGCTATTTGTGCCAAATATCAGTTCGGGGGGAGGGTTTCTTTCTTCAAAGACCCCTTGGTGAAAGGGTTTCTTAAGGGTTGTGCCAATCTTTACCCTCCTGTGCCGGTACCAACACCGGCTTGGAGTTTGGAGTCGGTACTGTCCGCTCTCCAATCCAAGCCCTTTGAGCCGATGGCCACAGCGGACTTGAGACTTGTGACTTGGAAAACCGCTTTTCTTGTGGCCATCACCTCTGCCCGCCGTGCGGGCGAACTCTGTGCTTTGCGGAGGGACCAGCCATTCCTGAGGTTTCACAGGGACAAAGTGGTCCTCCGCACGGACATCTCCTTCTTGCCCAAGGTTGTGTCTGCTTTTCACATGTGCCAGGACATTGTGTTGCCCACTCTTGCATCCAACCCGACGTCGGATGAGGAGCGACGCCTACACTCTCTTGATGTCAGGAGAGCGCTGGCCTTTTACCTGGACAGAACTGCTGCCTCCAGTCGGTCCGAGAGACTTTTCCAATGCTACTCGGAACCGAAGAAGGGGTTGCCTGTGTCTGCGCAGAGGTTGTCCAAATGGGTGGCTGGTACCATCCACCTCTGCTACGAACTGCTAGGCAAGCCTCTCCCTGGCAGGGTTCGGTCCCATTCCACGAGGTCGATGGCAGCATCCTCTGCATTCCTGTCGGGGATCCCCTTGGAGGATGTCTGCAAGGCTGCTGTCTGGTCCCAACCTCTGACTTTTATTAAGCACTATAGGTTGGACACCAGGGCTATCCGAGACGCAGCTTTCGGGAGGGCTGTGTTGGTTTCAGGATTGCATTGATTGCACTACTGATATTTGTGTTCACTACTTGTGTACAGTTGTTACTGTTTACATTTGTTGAATGTCGGGTTGCACAAGTCCTATGGGATCGGTCTTGCATGACCTCTGTTCCCTTCTCAGGTCTAGCAAAGTTATTGCTATGTGATTTATGCATGAACAAAAGACTGACTCTTGTATGGTTCAAGGTGTTTTATTGCAATAAACGTACCTTTGGCTTACCATAGCTTTGGTTTCAGGACACTCCCTCCGCCGCATACCTTAGCTTGTCAGTCTAAACCCATTTGTATGATTTGCAGAGACCACAAAGAAGAAGGACAGGTTGCTTACCTGTAACAGTATTTCTTCGAGTGGTCATCTGCGAATACATACAAATCCCACCCGTCCGTCCCCTCAGTGTCCTGCTCACATTGGCTCTCTTTCCATCGCCTGCTTGGCGGAAAAATTGCGGAACTGGGGAAAAGAGCGGGAAGGTAGGGGCCTTATAACGGGTGGGCGGAGTTACCGCCAAAAAGTTTCAATATGTTGCAGAGTTATCTCTGCCCAGTGATTCCAGTAGGTTCCGAACAGCACTGCGCAGGCGCAGTGAAACCCATTTGTATGTATTCGCAGATGACCACTCGAAGAAATACTGTTACAGGTAAGCAACCTGTCCTTTTCCACTTCCTTGGAGAGACAGGATGAAGGACATGTAATTTAGCCTCCTTGTTTCTAGCCAGATGGAGGATGCAGAGTAGAGAGTGATTCCCCTGCAATCTCTGCCAGTTGAAGCAACAAATCAATTAAGCCTTGCAATTAGAACATTAGCAATCAATCAGTTATTAATACTTAGAACAAAGGCCATTTGCACAAAATGTTAAAATACAATACAGCTGTAGGAACAGCATAATAAAAGTACAACACAAGTCAATAACATAATAATCTTGCATGTAAAAGGTTTAAAATACAATTCGGTTAAAATATAGACAACAAAACTATAATTAAATGAGGGCGTCCTCAAAGCAATCAACAGCAATATCGGCAATATATCTAGCCCCAATCTTCATTGCTGCCAGGGAAAAAGGAGGAACCTTACAAGTTAAAATCAGACAGGAAATTAAAAGAGAAAAACCCTTTCTGAAAGAATAGTAGAATCCAAAGGAGGCAGAATAGATCGTCCCAAAATTACGTCTCCTTCTTTGTCTTCAGAGCTAGCTCTAATGGACTCCATTATGGCGCTGTTGCCAGACGCTCTAGCTTTCCTTAAGCCGCACGTCTTGTCTCTCCACTTACGGTATGCCGCTTCTGGCTTTGTTTGCGAGGTGTTTCTGAGTGTCCAGGAAACTAGGAGCAGTTTGGACGCAGTTTAGAAGCGGTTTAGTCGTCGTTAGGCAGAAACCCTTGAAGTGTTTGTGTAATGACTGGGCTCCAGTCAATGGAGGTCTTCTTCAGGCAGTAAAGGGAGGTTTATGCAAACACAGAATGACATCACTGCTACGGAAGGCTCACTTGACCAATCAGAGAGCAAGATAAAGGTCCTTCTGGAAGCTTCCGTGAGAAGGAGATATGAGGCCTGAGAGACCAAGAGACAGTTGGGGGAATTGTGTCGGTTGGAGATCAAGACAGAGAGTTTAAGAGTGGATCTTGGAAGTTAGTCTCAGAATTGGACATTTAGGTTTATTTAATAGCTTATATGAATTGAATATTATATACTTACAAATATTGTGCCTGCAAGATTCTTAATATCTTGTAGGACTTATATTTTAGTTATATGTTGTTATTTATAGTAAATACCTCCTTGGAGTATCTACTACTCAACACTCCTTTTACACATTTCTTGGCTCGGAAGATTAGTAAAGAAGTAGAAATAAAGTTCCTTAACCGGTCCCGGTGTAGGTTAAGGGAAATCCTTTTATAATTCACTGGATGATGGCAGCGTGGTTTAAGGAAGTTAAGAGTCTGCTGGGCTAAGAGCCATAATGTCTAAATGTCTAATTAACAATTTGTAATCCACTCTGATAGCCTTTTGGCTGAAGAGAGGAGTATAAAATTATTATTATTATTGCAAAAGCCCATCTCACTCCAGAAAATAAAGGTATTTCAGGAGTTTGCGCTCTACGTCTTTCTGTAATAATAGCTACAAAACTGATAATAGCATTTGGGACATTTAGTCTTTTAATAAAATATGGCAGATTTAAATGCTGCTTTAAAACCTCTTTCCATCTGCCAGTTTTGTGCTGGTTTTGGGAGGAAATGAGAAAGTGTTGGGAGGGAGGGACTGCCAACAGAATTAGGAGATGCATTGCAGGCTGTGGACAGTTTGCGGCCAAGAAAGGTCCAAAACACACGGCAGCAATAGTCCAGTTTCAGAGCACTTTAACTGCCCTGGCCCAGTGCTAGGGAAACCTGGGAATTCTAGTTTTGTGAGACATTGAGCCTTCTCTATCAGAAAGAGCTCTGGTGCCACAACAAACTACAATTCCTAGGATTCCCAAGCACTGAGCCAGGGCAGTTAAAGCGGTCTTAAACTGGATTATTTCTTCAGTGTGTTTTGGATCTTTGTTATTATAAATGCTCAAGGTCCAGTCCATACTGCAGAAATAATGTAGTTTGAGACTGCTTTAACTGCCCTGGCTCAGTGCTAGGGAACTCTGGGAACTGTAGTTTTGTGAGAAAGATCTCTGGTGCCACAATAAACTACAATTCCCATGCATTTGAGGAAGTACGCTTAAGTCTAGGAAAGCTCATGCTGACAACTTTTCTTTCGCGCATCTCAGGTGCTACAATAATAAATAATAATAATAATAATAAAATTTTTATTTGTATCCCGCCCTTCCAAGCGATCACGGCGGCGTACAGAAGCATCAATGTGCAAACAACATACAAAGATTAAAAACATACACAACAAGCCTTAAAAACAATAAAAAAAAACCCCTTAGCCCAACCTCACGGCCACGGGAGAGGAGGGAGGCCCACAGGATAATTAATCGGGGAAGATCTATCTATCATCATCATCACTAATATTATTATCATTATTAAATCCAAATGCAGCTGAAGAAGTGGACTTAAATTGGCAACACTGATGTACTGTAGACTCATTCTCTCGGGCTGTGATCTGGAAGCGTGGAGGCAATTCCCTTGTCAAACCAGGGAATCCTGGGAATTGTAGTTTGTTGTGACATGTATGTGCATATATATGTGTGTGTGTGTATATCTATATCTATATTATGTGTGTGTATATGTGTGTGTATATATGTGTGTGTGTGTGTGTGTATTTAAATATGTATATGTATATATGTGTGTGTGTTGTGTATTATTATTCCCCACAGTCACAAGCAGCACAAAATGGCCACCAGAACATAAAATGGCCACCAGAACACAAAATGGCTGCCTCTGCCTGAGCCCTTGGCAGTTGTCAGTTTGAGGCCTTCAGAGAGAGAGAAAGAGACAGAGGGGAACAGAGGAAGGAGGCCCTGGAGTTAGGGGGCCAAGGGAGATAGAGAGCGTTCCTGAGATATTCGGGGTTCACTTCCTAACAAAGGGGTTTCTGGCCTCATAAAGGATTTGGGGCAAACTGGATCTGAAAGACAGTAGTAGCCTATTCTCTTGCCAATGGGATTCACAGTATATTCCCTGGACTGGATCTCCCAGCATCCACATGGCCAGAAAGAGGAGGGCCCTGTCCTGCATAGGGCTGCCATCTCATGGGTCTTAGGCTTTGGGGATGTGTGCCTTTGGCCAGTGTCCGTGTGGCTGGGGCTCCAAGAGGGTCCCTCAGTCCCTCCTGCCTTCTTCCATATTAACTGCAGGAGGAGCCTCTGAGGGTGGGGCAGGGGGCGGGGTCTTCCAGCTCCTCTGCCCCCATTGGCCAGAATGAAGAAGGGGAGGAGCTTCTGCCTCTCTATTTAGCTCTTTGCGCGGAAGAGGAAGTGAGGAGCAGAGGGTGAGATACAGAAAAAGACAAGGAGTGGAGTGGAGTGGAGTGGAGTGGAGTGGAGTGGAGTGGAGTGGAGTGGAGTGGAGT
>JACSCI010001244.1:4517-18484 GCA_016801065.1 Sceloporus tristichus
TAATAATAATAATAATAATAATAATAATAATAATAATAATAATAATATTTATTTGGATCTCGCCTTTTCCTGAAGGAATCAAGGTGGGTTACAAGAAAAAAAAATTAATAAAATACAATATGGGTAAAATATTCGCTTAAAATAATAGCCAAACCCTAACCCTCCTTCCTGCACCCCAGTCCCAATTATAGGGCCTGGACAGACAGGCCAAAATAAAACTGCTTCGGGTCACTTTGGAGGTATGCTGTTCAGATGACACATATATCTTAAGAAGCCAGAAGCTGCACCAAAGCTGCGCTCCTTAGGACTGTAGCATGGCTTTGGCATGGCTTCTGGCCTCTGTCCGGAGGTCTTCTTTCCTCCAGTTTCTTCCACAAAGGAGGAATTGGGGGTCGTTTCTCTTCTCTCCCTTCCTTTGGAAGCATCTTGGTTCTTTCCACACTTGCAGAAAATACAAAGTGTTTTTATGTGCACACATTTATGCAATCTTTCACGGACCACGAAAATACAATTCAACAGCGCTAAGGGCAAATAAAACCTGAACCTCCCCTAAAATTCAAAATAAATCCCATGGAATGCAGGATATTAATTAGTGATGATATTATTATTATTACTATTATTAGTCTCACCTCCAAACCCTCAGAGAGAGAATCTTGTGAATGCTGGAAGGCTAAGACAGTTCACTGGGCCTTTTGGGGTGTAGAGACCAGCATCCTTAGCCGGCATGAGGGCGAAGATGGCGTCTGCACAGCACACTCCCTGACTCTTCCCACATGCCGGTGTGATGTTGCACATTGCACCACATTGCAGGTGGTGACACGGCGTTCCTCTGGTGCTACATCCAGATGACGCCATGCCAAAGGAGTGCAGAAAAGCCGCACCATTGGCAGATATGGTGTTTATTCCGTAGGTCTGAAAGGAGCTCCTTTTTGCACCATGGAAAGGCCACATCAGGGACATGGAGTAGCCTTATCATAGTGGAAAAAGGAGCTGCAAAAAGCAGTGTGTTTGCCATGGCCCTGATCTGGCGCTGAAAGGAGCGGCCTGTACATCCCCTTAATTTCCAGAAAATGAGGCTAGGATTGGAGTCCTAGGGTTGGCCCCAGCCTTCATCACCCTCAAAGATGTCAATAGGAAGAGGGCTGGGTGGGACTCATGTGTCTGATTGATTTTAATGGGTCTATTTTTTTTCTTGCAATAATCTACATAAAGTCATAATGTATACATAGATAGGAATAACAACAACAACAACCCAATAACAACAACCATAGCAATTGCAATATTTAAATGTCTATATTTAATGTTTCCCATTGCATTCTCCTAAGGCTGAGAGAGTGTGACTTGCCCAGTCACCCAGTGAGTTTCTGTGTTGGAGCTGGGATTCAAACCCTGATCTCCAGAGTCGTAGTTCCACTATGCTCAAACCACTAGGCCACACTGGCTCCTATATCACGGACATCGTTTCACTGGGCCATTGTATGTCATGGACTTGGCCCAGCTTCCTCATCAATGGAGGTAATTTTAGAAGCCCCCTTCTCCTCCTCCATTTCCAGGCCCAGGTCCTTCTGCATACCCTCCAACTCTCCCAGTTTGGCAGGGACCCTCCCCTGGTTCATCCTCTGCCCTCCCACCTTTTCAGCTGCTCTTCAAAGGCCACAGTTTCCTCCTCCTCCTGCCATTTCTCCCCTTCTTTTGAGCTCACTGCCATTGCTGCAAACTGAGTCCAAAGGACAAAAGGAGTCTGCCCTCCATGAAGACAGCCAAGGAGAAAGGAGAAGAGGGGCCCTTCCCAGAGGCTGAGGCAAAAGCAAACAGCTGCAGCCTCTCCTAGTTTGCCTCTCCTTCCTCAGAAAGAACCTTTCAATCTTGATCATATTCTGAGGTTTCTTGGTCCCAGCCTCCCTTTGGTTCTCTTGGATCCCTCTCCAAAATCTCATGGCCCTACAGAGACTCTCAAGAGAGGAGAGGAGGCCTGGCAGCCGGAGAAGAGGGCAGGAGGAGGAGGGCTTCCTTGCTTCCAGCCCCCAAAGCTGCCTCCCTACAGAAGACCCTCCAGACCCCCATCCTTGGCTCCAAAATGGGGGCTCTTCCCCCTCAGCCATCCTTCTCACAGAGGAACCAAATTTGGAGGTCCCCCACCTTCCCTTTCCTGCCGAGGAAACACAGAAGGAGCCCTTCTTCTTCCTAAGCAGCCAACGGTCAAAGCCACCAGCCTTCTAGAACCCTATTCAGGCTCCAAGCCAACTGCCAGCCTTTCCCAGAATTCCACGCTCTCCCTCCTCCCAGTGGAGGAGACCGGGAGACGGAGCAATGGGTGCAAACACCAGGGAAAGAGAGCTTATTGTCTTAAACGTGTAATTTCAGTTGTGTCCCTTTATGAAGGAGAATGGGATATTATTATTATTATTATTATTATTATTATTATTATCAACAACATTTATGATAATTAGCTTCTTGTTCACAAAACCGCAGAGCCTTGTGAAATCTCAAAGACTGGGTTTATCACACAGAGGTTTTTGCAGCTCTTTGCAGCTCAGATATGAAGACACTGCGGGTCCATCGATGCAAATTCATGCAATAACGGTCCACAGTGATTTCAAAGTGACCCCTCATTTTGGTGAAATCGGTAGCAAGCGAATTCACAGAAATTGTTTCCAAGCTCACTTCGATTCCACTCCAAATTGGTCTGGTGTGGAATGCAACTTCACTTCTGCTCTGATACACGACTGCAAACCCCCCGATTGCAAATTTCCTATGATGTGGCGCTGCATTTCCCTCCCATTTCCTTCTGGTGGTCCTTTCGCTTTCAAGGCAACCAAGGGGGGAGTCGTTCACTCCGTTGTTGCTGGGATAAGGCTGAAACCTTTCATGGGGAATAGCCAGCCAATGGGAGTGGAGGAAGGTCCAGGTAAAGGGAAGGAGACCGGTTTTATCAATAAAGAACATTCCTAATACAACGGCGCCCTCTGGTGGATGCTCAGGGCATTGCAGCCTCTTTGGGCTTCTCACCAACTTCTCTGCTGGAGCGCCATCTGGTGGCCACTCTTGGCAATTCACTAATAGCAGTTAACCAAATTAAACAGTATATAAAACAAAAACATGAAACAAGCTAGACAAGGAAACTGCTACATGTATTTGTAATTGGTTGACTGGCCGAACTGAAAGGGTACTCAACAATGGCTCTTTTTCATCCTGGAGAGAAGTGACCAGTGCTGTGTCCACTGGGGTTCTGTCCGGGGCTCAGTGCTATTCAACATCTTTATCAATGACTTGGATGACAGAATTGGTGGCATACTTATCAAGTTTGCAGATGACACCAAATTATTAGGAGTAGGTAATACCCCAGAGGGCAGGATCAAAATTCAAAATGACCTGAATAGACTAGAAAGCTGGGCCAAAGCTAACAAACTGAATTTCAACAGAGAGAAATGTAAGGTACTGCACTTAGGGCGGAAAAATGAAATGGACAGATATAGGATGGGGGACACTTGGCTGAATGAAACTACGTGTGAAAGGGATCTAGGAGTCCAAGTAGACCACAAATTGTACATGAATCAACTGTGTGATAAAATCAAGCTCATTTGAAACAAAAGAAGCTTTATTGAAACATCCATTCACACTTTTTTTCCAAAGTCTGAAGTCCAAAGGAACTTGCTCAACCCTTCCCTGAGCCAGTCCCCAATTCCCAAGCTAAAGCAACACAAGCGGAGGTTGCATAGCTACCAAGGTTGTCTCTACTTCCCTTCCCTTCTCCCAGACAGCCTCACCTTGAAGAGCAGTGTTCCCAAGCCAGCTTCATTCCTCCTTGATAACCAGTCTACAGCTGCAACCCCATCCCTCTTTCCAAACACCCTCCTTCATCTAAAAGCCACTCCATCTGTCTTTCTAACATTTCCCACTACATGCTTTCCATAACCCATTACTCTACACTACTTACTATGAACTACAACTATAACTCCTACTTTAATTCTAATAATAAAACCCTAACATTTTTACTCTTTATGACAAAACCCTTATACACTGTTTCTGACACGCAATGGGCCAGTCCCAATCCTTCAGGTATACAGCACCAGTCTGAAGTCACAATTCTCCCATCTCAATCTTTCAGGCAAGGAGCATCAGCCTGAGGTTGCAATAGTCCAGTCTCAATCCTTCAGGTAAAGAGCACCAGTCTGAAGTCACAATAGTACCATCTCAATCCTTCATCCAAGGAGCATCAGCCTGAAGTCACAATGGCCCAGTCTCATTCAGGGAAGGAGCACCAGACTGAAGTCACATTATGTCATGAATCCCTTTATTCATGTATTTATTCATTTAGGGATTCATGCCATAAGGGTTATAAGTTTAGGTTCAAATTGGAGTTAAGATAGATGGGATTTATGGTGGGTTAAAATAATATGTTTTTATATGTGGTTTAACAGAAGATACTAGAAAGAGGTAGAAAGATCATGGCTAAAGAATGTGATTGTTTGCTAGGATTGGAATGTGTTGGAATTTTCCTTCTAACAGAGGCTTGAGTTTAAAAGACTGGTCTCTGGAAAAGGAGGGGGAACATAGAGAGTTATTGGTATTTTTACATTGTATTATGTTGTTATGGGTTTGTGCTTATTATATTTTCATATAGTATCATACTAGGTTGGGATTGATGCGGTTTCATTATATATATATATATATATATATATACGCACGCACGCACATAGCTAAGCCATAATGTTAATTAAAACTGTTGTATCGCTGAGTTCTGTGGTCCAAGGCCACAGGTGCAGTGGTTGCAAAAAGGCACATGAGAGCTTAATAGTTTTTAGAAATGCTGCCACAATCCCAGATGGGAGGACACTGTGCAGGAAAGGGCTATCCAATTAATTAGCATTATTGGTTAAAGGGGTGGGATTCATTGGTATGGTTATAACAGTGATATGTTTATACTTTCTTTCATCCCTGACAAAAAAGTCACTTCTATTACATGTATCTTCTTCAATAAAAGCTATTCCTTTTTCAGAGTACTGCCTTTTGTGTTGCAAGTGGGGCTGCAATTAGGACCCTGACAGATATCTCTCTCCCCTTCCATTCACCCTCCTATCCCCAAAGGGCTGGAGAGCATACCAAACCAACCACAGAACCTTTCCCTGCTCTTGTGTAATGCCAGGTCAGTCAAAAATACAACGCAGATAGTCCAGGATCTCCTATTGGACCAAGAGTCTGACCTGGCTTGTTTCAGGGAGACCTGGTTGGGTGATGATAGCTCAGCCTCCTGGGTTCAGGCCTTAGCAGCCGGGTTCTCTGTCAGTGAGCAGGTAAGAGGAGTGCCTTTGGTCCATAAAGACAATCTTGCTTTGGCCAGGATACCTGTCTGTAAGATGGACCACATTGAATGTATTTGCCTCAGCTTAAAGACTAGGGAAAGTATGGGGATTCTGTTGGCTTAATGTCCACCCTGTTGCTTAACATAAATACTCTCTGGAAAAGATAACATCAGAATTAACACAAACCAGGGAAAGAGTGACATTCCTGGAGGAAGAATATAAAAAACTGGGAAAAGATATAGAGAGATTAACAAAAGAACATACTGAAGATACAGCAGAAAGAATTAAATTAGAGCAAAGATTTAGAGAGAAATGTCTTAGAATAAGAGGTCTTCCCAAACAGAAGGACAAAGATCTATATAAATGGAGAATACCAGCCTTGACTGAATTTATGGACCTAGATAATGAACCTTTTCTCCTTGAGGTGGATAAGACGTTTAGAGTAAACTCCTGGGTCAAAAAACAGAAGAGTCTGCTCAGAGATATCGTGATTTATTTTGTTAGGACTCAGATGAAAGAAGCAATTCTACAACAACACTTTCATTCAAGATTCAAAATTGAATTAAATTTTATTGTTTAAAGATATCTCTGGGAAAGTGTTAAGGAAGAGGAAGGAATATGGACCACTGACTAAGGTTTTGCGCAGCAATGGAATCCACTACAAATGGGAACTAACTCAGGGCCTATCTTTATAATTCAAGCAAAAAAGATACCAAATCAACTCCGTACAAAAAGTAAGACATTTTCTACATGAGAATGAGAAAGAACTTAATAAAGGGGACAGTCAGAAAGAAGAAAGAAACAACCCGGAAAAGGAGAAGAGGAAAAGGAGGAAGAGAGCTTAGAAGAAGAAACAGAAGAAGGAGAATTGCTTAGGAAACCAGATCCAAACACAAGAGAGGATGATATAGATGGAGAATATGAGGATGAAACAGGAAAAGACGGACATCCTATCATCGAATGTTAAAGGAATTAACAGCCCCAAAAATGAGGTAAACGTTTTCATTATTGAGGGAAACAGAGACTTGATGTAATTTGCCTTCAGGAAACCCATATAAAGAAAGAGGATATAAAATTGTTGAAAAACGCAAAATTGGGGAAAGAATACATAGCAGCCTCAAAAAAGAGGGAAAAAGGTGTAGTGATTTATGTAAAGGATAAATGAGAATCTAAAGAGGTATTCTCAGACCCCAATGGATACTTGGTTGGTGTAGAAGTTACTTTACAAGACCAAAGGATCCTAATGGTGGGAGTTTATGTACCCTTAGAAAATAAAGGCCTGTTGTTTGAACAATTGAAAAAACAAATGCCAGACCGTATGTACGATAGGACCTTAATGATGGGAGATTGGAATAGACTGATAGACCCCCAGATAGATAGAAAGCAGACAACAAAACATACTTAAAGCAAGGGAAATTGCTGAAATCTTTCTTTGAATTAAAAGAAGCCTTCACATTAGAAGATACTGGAGAAACAAAATGATCTGTCTAAGGATTTACGTTCTTTGCAAACACCCATCAATCCTGGTGGAGAATAGATATGTTCCTGACTTCCTCGACTATTAGCAAAATGGTGGAAGCAGGAGAAACCCTACCAAAAATCTTATCGGATCACAACCCAATTTTATTGTCTTTGAAGAATAAACCTAAGGAACTGATATGGAGACTAGATGAGACTTTGTTAAAAGACGGAAAAAGTCTAGATAAAGCAAAAACAAACCCACTTAAATCCTTCTTTGAAGAAAATCTGAATGGAGAAGTCAGCCCAGAGATCGTCTGGGACACAAGGAAAGTGGTAATGAGAGGTTTCTCTTTGAAACAATCTTAGGAAAGGAAACGAAAATAGAGAAAGAACTACAGGAAAAGTTAAAGGATAAGGACCAATTACTTAAAGAAAACCCCCAAAACAAAATGATTCAACAACAGATTAAGAAGATTCAAAAGGAAATATCCAGATGGCTAATAGAAGACCAGGAGAAAGAATTAAGATACATCAAACAGAAACACTTTGAGAATGCTAATAAACCTGGCAAATGGTTATCATGGGAACTGAAAAAGAAAAGGAGAAATGAATCTTTTCATGTGTTAAAGAAGGGAATGAGATTTATTCCAACCAAAAACATATGAAAGAATGTTTATATAAATATTTCACAAATCTATACAAAGAAGAATATATTTCCCAGGAGAGGATAGAAGAATCTTTGAACAGAAAAGACGTAGTAAAGATTGATGAAGAAGAGAGAATCGAACTTAATAAACCAATAACGGCTACTGAGGTGCTAGAAGCAATCAGTAAAACCAAGACGTCCAAAGCGCCAGGGCCAGATGGCCTAAGAGCTATATATTACAAGAGCTTACAGAAAGGGCTAATTAAACCCTTGTAGAAATCACGAATAGACTCCCACAAAGAAGAACGCCTGACTCTTGGAAGAGAGCTGATATTGCACTGATTCCTAAAGAAAGTAAGGAGCTGCTGGAGGTGAAACATTTCAGACCGATTTCTCTCCTTAACAACAATTATAAAATCTTTGCAATGGTCTTAGCAGAAAGATTTTAAAAAACCCTACAAAATATCATAAACGGAGACCAAACGGTCTTCTTCCCAAAAAGGCGCCTTAGAAACAACACGAGGAATTTACTAGATATTATAGAATCCTATGAGAAGAAAATAGATTAAAAAGCAGCTATGATTTTTCTCGAGGCCGAAAAGGCATTTGATGAAGTTAATTGGAACTTCATGCTGGGAACCTTAAGAAAAATGGTTCTAGGAGATAACTTTATCATCTGGATAGAAGCAATCTATAGAAAACAATTAGTGAGACTTATTATTAATGGGGGGAAAGCGAAGGCGTTACCTGTAATGAGAGATACCCCTCTCACCTTTGTTATTTATGGCCCCTTTAGAGACTCTGAGTCCTAGCATTAAAGAAGATAAGAAGCCCAAAGGCTTGAAAATAAAACAGGAAGAGTACTAACCTAAACTATACACAGATGACGTAGTGATATACTTATCTGACCCAATAGAAAGTGTTAATCCCCTGCTTTATAAATTAAAGGAATATGGACAGCATTCAGGTTTCCGGATTAACAGGGATAAGACAAAAATGTTACCAATGAATTTAACAAAAGAAGGATCAGGAAAATCTACAAGAGGCGACTGGCTTTAAAGTAGAAAACAAGGTCAAATATCTAGGTGTTGAGTTCACCTCTAAAAACCAAGACCTCTTTAAAAACAACTACAAGAAAATATGGGGTGATATCAACCAAGATCCCAATAGATGGGCTAAACTCAACCTATCCTTCTTGGGAAGGATCAGGGCAGTTAAAATGAACGTACCGCCTAAATTACTATTTTCATTTCAGACTATACTATCCTTCTTAATGACAAACCATTTTTAGAATGGCAGAAGGACCTGCAAAAATCCATCTGGGCAGGAAAAAACCAAGAACCAGATTTAGATCTCTAATAGATGATGTAACGATTCACAATCCTCTCTTCTATTTTGACCCGACACTTCTTTGGGTGTTTGAAGGACAGTCGTGTGGATGGATTTTAAAACACAGACCAAGAATATAAGTTTATTTTAAAAACAGAACAGGCAAAGGCATCTTTGAGATGGAGTTGTTACTCTGTCTTCTTTCGTTACATTTATACAGGTCTGGTTTTAACTCTAATAATAATAATAATAATAATAATAATAATAATAATAATAATAATAACAATAACAACAACAACAACTCCGCCACACAGGCTATACTGTCACTCAAGAAATGATGTAAGCCAAAGCCCTCTTCCTGAGTCTGGTTCCCCTGAGTCTCTGTTCTCCAGACTCTCCAGAACTAATCCTGTCCCTCTCTGGACAAAGCAGTTCCTTAAGTAACCATCCCTCAGGAACTATGGGAACCCACTCCTCTCTTGGACTCTACTGTTCCCATCCTCTCTATCACTATCTCCCACTGAACTCCCGCTTCATCCCTCAGGATTGCAAACCCCAACTGACTCCACCCAACTGCCAAGCGGAATCTTCAAACTCCTCAGCCAGCACCTGATTGGCTGAGAGTCTCTGGCTTCTGATTGGCTGGTTTGTAAGTCAGTCCGTCACATGCCTCCCGCCTTTAATAGGTTCATTGAGACACAGAACGAAACGGTTCTATGGTCCAAGGAACTCCCAGTTATCAATTATACTTACCCATTATACATAACATTATACCCACATCAGGTGACACACGTGATATACTTCATATACTTGTTTTATCAATAACCAACTTAAATATCTTTGGTATTTTCCTGTATGTTCTCCTTTTAAACATATGTCTAATATCAGTTCTACCTGTTATAACAACTTACCATCATTTTCTTATACGTTTAGCATATTATATCCATATCCCTTATCACTTGTTGGGTTTTAATATTTTAATAACACTTAAATAACATTTTTTCCCAACTTTATATCTTTAAATGTTGTTATCAAACATATTTAATCTTTTAACCCTTTTCTCTTATTGATGGAACATCATCTCCAACTACTTTGCCCCGTTCCCAGTATGGTTTTGAAAACATTTCATCTTCCATTATACTAATGGCAAACTACAATATATTGGCTTTCCAGTCTATCAACTCAACTATATCCTTGTCCTTTTTAGGAGTCTTCTCTAGATCAGTCCTTGTAACTGACCACGTGTTTCTTTTTACCGGCTGTGGACTTAACACCTCATCTAGTAAAAAGTCTTTGCTTCCTCCTGTTTCACTGGACCACATTCATTGAGTGCGCTGAGCAATCTTTACATCTTCTTCTGGAGACCATAAAGTGTCCCTTATCAAAATCATCCTGTTCTCTAGATAGTTCATCACAATCTTTGGTCTTTTTCCCTCCGTTGAATCTCCTTTTCCAGTTGGTTGATGGCTTTTGGGGTGCCACCGACGCTTGTCTGTCATCTGGTCGCCACCAGTATGTTTGACAGTGAAGTTTATAGACATGAACATGTTCTGCATATACATATCTATTCTTTCAACTTTTACTTTAAGATTCTTCCAATCTCTGTGAACTAAACCTTTTTCTTGGGTTATATCACCCATTTGCCAAACTACATATTTTTCAACACTGTCCCATTTAATGTATAGTTTCCAAAACCCTGAACTCTTTATTAGAAGCTACAAAAGCCTGTTGTGATGCTTTTAATAACTACTTCGCAGACAAAATCTCTCACATAAGAGCCGATTTGGATGCTGGCCTTACGACAGAGGTGACAGGAGAGGTATCTTGCACCTCCGCCCATACTGTTCTTCTGGATCAATTTGAGTCAGTTACTACAGAGGATGTGGAGAAGCTCCTTGGGAGTATGATAAAGAAGACTTGCTCTCTCAATCCTTGCCCATCTTGGCTGGCTGTCCAGAGGGAGATACCATCAAGATGCTGCTAAAAACATTACTAATGCATCTTTCAGGGAACGCTGTCTTCCATCTTTCCTCAAAGAGGCGGTGGTTAAACCACTTCTAAAAAAAAGCCTTCCCTTGACCCTCTGGACAGAAACAATTACAGGCCAGTTTGGATCTTAATATTCTTAGGCAAGGTATTCAAGAGGGCAGTCTCCATTCAACTCCAAGCAGTCTTAGAAGAAATTGATTTTTCTACATCCATTTCAAACTGGATTTAGGATGGGTTAATGAGTAGAGACGGCCATGGTCGCCTTAGTCGGTGATGTCGGTGTGAGCATCGACAGCTCTTTGAAAAGGGAAGTGTGACCCTGCTGGTGCTATTGAAGACCTCTCAGCGGCCTTCAATACCATTGACCACAGTATCCTTCTGGAACATATGGGAGAGTTGGGAATTGGGGCACTGCTTTCCAGTGGTTCAGGTCCTACATCTTGGGCAGATTCCTGTCACTTGGGGACAGTTGTTTGTCCAAGAGGGAGCTCAAGTTGGGCATCCCTCAAAGCATGATTCTGTCCCCAATGCTATTCAACATTTACATGAAGCTGCTGGGTGAGATCATTCAGAGACATGGGGCGGGGAGCAGGGAGACCTTGAAACAGTAGTACATGCGCTCAACTTCTGTAACACACTCTACATGGAGCTACCCTTGTGCCAAGTTCAGAAACTTCAATTGGAACAGAATATGGCAGCCAGGTTGGTTAAAGGCACTTCTAGAACTGCCCACATTACACCGGTTCTTAAATCCCTCCACTGGCTGCCCATTAGTTTCTGGACAAGATACAAGGTGTTGGTTCACTCTGGAATGACCTCTGGATGAGATCCGTCCTATTAACACCTTGGAAGCCTTTAGGAAGGCTATTAAGACAGACCTCTTTCCAGACTAGATGAGATCTATTGACTTGCCTCCCCCTCTCCCTGACCCTTACCCTTGCCATCTTTACTGTTATGGAAATTGCTATTGATGTATATTGTTCCTGCCCTCCCACCTCTCCTTCAGAAAACGACCCATTTCTTGCCCAAAAAAACTTTTTTTACTGTATTGTGCTATGAAAGTTTTAAATTTTCTTGCTGTTTAATAGGATTTTAAAGGGTTGATTAATGTTTTTATAGTTGAGAGAAGGGTTGGGGGTTTGGAATTTTAATTGTATTTCTTAAAATTGTATGTTATTTTATTACTGTAATCCTCTTTGATTCCTTTGAGAAAAGGTAGAATAATAATAATAATAATAATAATAATAACAACAACAACAACATCTCTTCAAGGGGGCCAAAAGCCCTTTCAGTATGCGCCCAGAACTGGGGGGGGGTAATCTTTCTAGGGCTGTGGGTCTCTGTTGGCCCTCCTCTGCAGGGTTGTTGTGAAGGAAAAGATAAGTATGTGAGGGAGGATGCCCAATCTGGATCCTGTGGGTCTCTAAGCCTAGTTCCCAGGTTGACAAGGGATTGCCAGAGTTTTGAGGTCCCTCCGTCTCCCACCTCTTGGCTTTGGCCAAGAGGATTTTGGCTCTTCTCTCCCCCCTCCCAGAGCCCCCTCCCCCAGGATTCCAGAGAACCCCCCCCCCAAGAAAAATGCCATTGAATCCTATCCTGTGCAATGCTTTCTATTTGGCACAAAACTCTTCCATAAATGAGGCATCAGAAGAGAGGGTCTCTCCTCGGCCCCACTTTCCACAAGGGAGGGGGCTCCTCAAAGACCTTTTTACCCTTGGATCCCCCTCCCCTCCATGGCCATGCCTCTCTCCAAGGGTCCCACCGGCCTTCATTTCTCATAACAACTCCCCAAGTACCCGGGACCCAAGGAATCCCCCAAGGAGGGGGCAGGGAAGGAAAGAGGGAGAGGAGGCCTTGCAGGACCCCTGCCTTTCTTTGGGGGGAGAAGAGGGGCTTCTCCCCTCCAGCCATTCCTCTGAATGAACAAGGGCTCTCCCCACTTCCCTCCCTCCCTCAGAACAGACTGTGAGGGCAGCAATGGCTTCTGGGGCTGAGACTGTGCAGGCGCATATAGTCCCAAAGGCCCTCCTCAGCATGCGCAGGGATTGCCAGGTCCTAGATGCTGCTGCTTATTCCGCTGGCGGCCTTTCTGGGAAAGGAAGGTATGCGCTGGGGTTCAGCGGCCTCCCCTTCCTTCCCTCCTTGCTTCCTTTGAGGAGACCACGATGGAGGCCAAGGTGCAGAGCTGGACTCAGGAGGGAAAGGCAGGAAAGGAAGGCTCTGCTTTGGAAATATAGCTCTCTCTGTGTATCCTGTATGTTTGTGTCTGTGTGTCTGTGCTGTTCTTATGGCTGGGAATGGAGATGAGAACTGAGGAGAGAAGAAAGGGTCAGTTTGGGGCAAATTCAGAACTTCTGTGCATCAAAGTCCAGTGAGTTGAAACAATAAAGAACTTTATTGAGAACACATAGAAATTCAGTGTTTAAGCCAGAACTGACCACTCCAATCCAAACAATACATTAAAACCCCTAAAACCTAAAACATGACCCTCTTCCAAACCTAGCCCCCACCTCCAATTCCCACAGTCTCTGCCCCACAGGTAACAAGGCCCCCTTTTGTCATTCCCAGAAACTAGCCCTTTCTGTTATTACCTGCCCCCAACTTTCTTAAGCCAAAATCCCACACATTGCAAAAGCTATAATTCCCATAACTATTCTAACCAGCTGCAACAAATCCCAACCTCCCATCTACCTAACCTATACCACGACCCACAATCCCCAGCCAAATTGACAACCCAAAGCACTTATCTATACTATTGGCAATTAAAACCTAAACTTAAAAAAATCCAACTTGAAAACATAGAGACATATTGACAGACAAATTTTACAAATAAGATCACAAGGGCCTTTTCTTTGTACTGCTGGATTGATTTAAAATATATTTTTTGTATTCGTCATTGACAAATATAATGTTAGGATTTGCATGGCTTCTCTCCTCTGTGGACTCTCTGATGTCTCACTAGGCTTGACGTCTGAGAGAAACATTTCCCACAATGCTGGCATTTGTATGGCTTCTCTCCTGTGTGGACTCTCTGATGTTTCACTAGGTTTGACTTCTGAGAAAAACCTTTGCCACAATGCTGGCATTTGTATGGCTTCTCTTCTGTGTGGACTCTCTGATGTTGCACTAGGTGTGACTTCTGAGAAAAACATTTCCTACAACGCTGGCATTTGTATGGCTTCTCTCCTGTGTGGACTCTCTGATGTGTCACTAGGTATGACTTCCAAGAAAAACATTTC
>JACSCI010001245.1:0-17035 GCA_016801065.1 Sceloporus tristichus
AGGGCCAAGGGAGGCCTTTTTCACACAAAGCCTCTCCAGAGCCTCAAGAGGCTGGAAGAGGGGCCACAAAAGCCAGGGAACTTGCTCAGGAATGGGTTGAGGACCATTTAGGGGCAAAAAGCATTAATCTCCATGGATCCTTCCCACAAAATTCCAGAATTGGCAGTTTAGGATTGGATATTTAGAATCCGTACAAAGTGGAGAATTATAGTGCCTCACTAAAACTAGAAATTCCAAGATTCCACAGGGAGTTGTTATGAGAGTTAAATTATGTGAGAAAGGGAACCAGGAATGGTAGTAGAGTACAAGTTGAACATGTGTCAACAGTGTGATGCAGCAGCTAAAAAAACCAATGTGATCCTAGGCTGTATCATTAGGAGTATAGTGTCAAGATCAAGGGAAGTAATAGTGCCACTCTATTCTGTTTTGGTTAGGGCTCACTTGCAATAATCCTGTGTCCAGTTCTGGGACCACAATTCAAACAGATATTGAGAAGCTGGAGCATGTCCAGAAGAAGGAAACCAAAATGGTGAATGGTCTGGAAACCATGCTCTCTGAGGAATGACTTAGAGAGCTGGGTATGTTTAGCTTGGAGAAGAGAAGGCTAAGAGTGGATATGAAAGCTCTGTTCAAATATTTGAAGAGATGTCATATTCAGGATGGAACAGGCTTGCTTTCTGCTACTCCAGAGAAAAGGACATGGAAGAATGGATGCAAGCCACAGGGACAAGAGATTCCACTTAAACTTTAGGAGGATCTTCCTGACAGTAAGAGCTCTTCAATAGCGGAATATACTCCTTCAGAATTTGGTGGAGTCTCTTTCTTTGGAGGTCTTTAAACAAAGGCTGGATGGCCATTTCTCGGGGGTGCTTTGAATGTCTATTCCTGCATCTCAGAAGATTGAACCGGATGGTCCTTGGGGTCTATTTCAACTCTTTGATTCTATAATTCTAAAGTGGAATCATATTGCTCTGACAGTGAATTATGAAAGGGCCCTCAGTCTTCACAGGAAGGGCAATGGATTTAGGTTCCTTACCCACAGAGGCCACATTCTCATAATTCTCCATCATTACAGAACTGTGCATAAGTTTCTGCTTTTTTGTCAACAGTTTCCATTCCTCTTCGGTGAAATATACTGCCACATCCGCAAAGGTCACCTGCAACAGAAAATAGCCTTCATCCAGAGAGTGACTAAACAAAAGGGAGGAAAGCACATGGTGCATTGCAAATATTATTTCAACACTTTAGAATTCAGTCCAGGAAATAAACTTTAAATTCTGTTAACCAGAAAAAAGCTACAGCTTTTGAGATCCAGTTTGTCTCGAAACCTTTTTATATAATATATAATATGATAAACAATATAATTTACTCCATTTCTGGAATATTATTGATTGATTAATATTCTAACTATCCCAACATGTATAGTACATTTAGTCGCTAATAAACTGTAGTGCATTTAGCCATATCTTACCTAATTTCAGAGGCAAATTTCATTTTTACTCTGGGCTTGGGGGCCAGTGGGCCAAACCTCAGTTTAGCTCCAGAGATATTCTTCCATATCCCCCAGCATTTTACAGATTGGTAAAGCAAGACAAATAACATCAGAAGGGGGTCAAGATGGCCAAAGTTGTTAATGGTGAAGATCACACAAGGGAGGAAGGGGTACAGCAGTTTGCTTTTGCCTCTGACTCCTGGCAAGGGCAAGACCCGGCCCCTTTCTCTCCTTCCCTCTCCCTTCTTTTGAGTGGATGGGATGCACACTCTTTTGAACTTGGAATACATTTTGCAGCAACTGAACTGACCTGAGGAGAAGGGGGAAAGTGGGAAGAGGAGAGTGAAATAGGAAATTTTCAAAGCCCCTTAAAAAATGAGGTGACAGTGTGGTGGAAATTCCTTTTTGAAATATAAAAACTATAGAAAGATGGAGTTACCTTTGTCAGCCAGAGAGATAGTTTTGAAATAAAGGCTTGGAGTTACTAGAGCAAAGGAATAGTGAGTGCATCTTGACCTAGATGGAAGCTGGCACCAGTAAGAAAGACATAACATAAACTACTGAGATAAGGACATCCAGAAGCAAGGTTAGGAAGGAAGGCCACTGAATTCCTACAGGAGGGGTAAGGAGTGATGATGCAGTTTTAATGTATGCATGTATTTCTGTTCTGATTGTAAGAATTCTATATGTTTAAATTGTAATTAGCCAATCAGGTGTATTGAAGAAGCTCCTTTGTCTTGAATAATATAAAAAGAGCCATTTTGTCTTGTTCGGGGTTCTCAGCTTTTGGAACTTGAATTCCACTGAGTTCAATGTTTTCCTTTGTCGACAAATGGAAATAAACTTATGGATTTTCAATTATTAGGTCCTCTTGCTGTTCCTTTTGCTCTGCAAAAACCTAGAAATCTAAGTATCCTGAAATTTCTATTACAACAGGACTCTCTCTGCCAAACTGGGACAGTATGTTCTCCGCTTGCTTTCATGAGCCGGCCCAGACACAGATGAAACAAATAGTCAGGATGGAAACTTACCAAAGAGTTGTTGTGCTTCGGCATCCTCTTTCTGTTGGAGCCCAACTCCCTCCGCTTGGCCTCTGTGTCGGCCATCAGGTGGGCATGGGTCCTGGTGGCCCTGTGCTTGGGTCACTTCCAGCAAGAGAGGCCCCAAAGCCGAGATGAAGTTCCTGAGAAAAGGGACTAGGGTTAGGATTGGCTTGGCAAGAAACCCTGCAGCACTCAAAGACACAGAGAACAGCATCCTGCTGGTGACATATGCAGGTGACATATGCCTCCTTCGGGCCGATGCAGAGGTGGGCATCCCCTTCCTCCCTCTGCTCCAAACAAAGCCCCCTGGACCTAGCATAGATCCACTGCAGCTCCCCTACACAACAGATACTCCATGCCTTCTTAGAGTGGTGGGGGATTAGGGCTTGGGGAATTGGAGAGGGCCCTGGTTATGTCCCCGTAGCTAGATGTGAAATGAGGGCATCATCAATCAATTAATCAATCATCTGCTGAAACCTCCAGAGATCCCCAGTGCTTTTCCCCAGCATCAGCCCCTTTCCCAAGAAGGTTGCATCCACACTTTAGAAATAAGGCACTTTGACACCACTTTAACTGCTCAGTGCTTTGGAATCCTGGGATTTTACCTTTGGACACTTGGTCTTCTCTGCCAGAGAGCTCTCATGCCACAACAAACTACAAATCCCAGGATTCCATAGGATGGAACCAGGAGAGTTAACACACTTTAGAACTGGTTTATTTCTGCAGTGCAGATACAGCCTGAGTTGGTTGTAAAAGGGTAGAAGCACCAAAGTCTTGTTTTCACCCTCCTAATAATGGTTTTCCTTTAAAAAAATAAGTAGCTTGTTTTAGTCTATAATCCTTATTTTTGTTGTTTGTTTGTATGTTTGTTTGTTTCATTCTTGGTAATCTGAGTTATTCTGGTCTGTCTCCTTCCTTCTTCCCTGAAAAACTATTAATAAGGAAACTGGAGAGACTTTTAAAAAACCCCAAAGGAGCCACTTTTGGCCTTTTTGGGGGGACTAGCCTCCTCTTAGAAGCCAAAGCCCAATGTTTGTGTAGAATAATAATAAGGCTTGTATTAAAAATATCCTCCCAATTTCTGATCTGTTTTAAAACCCATGTTCCCCAGAAGGAGCAGAGCTGTGTAATAAGAAAACCCTCTCAGAAAAGAGACACAAAGACACACAAAGAGACACACTTCCTTCCTTTTGGCCCAAGCAGCCTGGCCTCCTTCTGACTCTGGAGCCTCAGGAGAGAAAGAGATGCCTCTTTTCAACTGAGGCCTCAGAGAAGGTTCTGGAACATTGTTCCCCACAGTCACAAGCAGCACAAAATGGCTTCTTCTGCCTCAGTGCTTGGCAGTTGGCAGTTTGAAGCCTTCAGGGAACTGAAAATGGAGGATGAAAGGGTCCCAAAGTCGAAAGGGCCCCAAATCATCAGTGCTAGGGAGTTCTGGGAAATGTAGTTTTGTGAGACATTGAGCCTTCTCTGTCAGAGAGCACAATAAACTCCAATGGATTCCCTAGCACTGGGCCAGGGCAGTTAATGCTCTCTCAAACTGGACTATTGCTGCCGTGTGTTTTGGACCTTTCTTGGCTGCAAACTGTCCATAGCCTGCAATGCATCTCCTAATTCTGTTGGCAGTCCCTCCCTCCCAACACTTTCTCATTTCCCCCCAAAACCAGTACAAAGCCGGCAGATGGAAAGAGGTTTTAAAGCAGCATTTAAATCTGCATTATTTGTTTTTAAAAGACTAAATGTCCCAAATGCTATTATCAGTTTTGTAGCTATTATTACAGAAAGACGTAGAGTGCAAACTCCTCAAGTACCTTTATTTTCTGGAGTGAGATGGGCTTTTCCAACTGACTCTCTGTGATGATCTCCGGTGGTCCAAGCAGCCAAACTGCGGCCCTGTAATAATAGTAATAATAATAATAATAATAATAATAATAATAATAATAATTTATACCCTTCTCTTCAGCCAAAAGTCTATCAGAGTGGCTTACAAATTGTTAATTAGACATTTAGACATTATGGTACTTAGCTCAGCAGACCCTTAAGTTCCTGAAATCACGCTGCCTCCATCCAGTGAATTATAAAAGGGTTTCCCTTAACCTTCACTGGGACCAGTTAAGGAACCTTATTTCTACTTCTTTACTGATCTTCCCAAGCATCAACTGATCCAAGTCACGTGTAAAAGGAGTGTTGAGTAGTAGATACTCCAAGGAGGTTTTTATTATAGATAACAAAATAGAAATAAAATATAAGTCATACAAGATATTAAGATTCTTTGCAGGAACAATATTTGTAAGTATATAATGTTCAATTCATAAAAGCTATTAAAACAATAAATAAACCTAAGCGTCCATTTCTGAGACTAACTTCCAGGATCTGCTCTTTAACTCTCTCTCTCTCTCGATCTCCAACCAACACAATTCCCCCAACTGTCTCTTGGTCTCTCAGGCCTTATATCTCCTTCTCACGGAAGCTTCCAGAAACACCTTTATCTTGCTCTCTGATTGGTCAAGAGAGCCTTCTGTAGCAGTGATGTCATTCTGCATTTGCATAAACCTCCCTTTTCTGCCTGAAGAAGACCTCCACTGACTGGAGCCCAGTCATTACAATTTCCCAAGGCAAGGCTTGCCCCTATTTCCAATGTTGTTCTTGGGGTCTGCCTTCCAGTTGTTTCCAGGTCTTATGGTGACCTTATGGGAGTCTCTGAAGGGGTTTTCTTGGCAGGTTTCTTCAGAGTGGGTTTCCCATGGCCATCCTCTGAGGCTGAGAGAGTGTGACTTGCCCAAGGCTTCAGTTCTTTTGGAAGCCTTTTTGCTTTATCTTCTGGAAGGCAGCTGAAGTGTTCCTTCTTGCTCTGAAGAATGAGAGGAACCTTGTGGCATCCAAAAGGCTGGAGTTCTCTGGAGTTATGTCTGATAATATGTATATATAGGATTGCAATACCTGTTCATTTATTAAAAGGTTTATAGTGCACCCCATATCATAGAATCTCATAGCTATATCCCTTAACAGCAGTTAACCAAATTAAACAGTATATAAAACAAAAACATGAAAACAAGCCAAACAATGTAACTGTTACATGGATTTGTAATTGGTTGACCAGCCAAACTGAAAGGGTGCTCAACAATGACTCCTTTTCATCCTGGAGAGAAGTGACCAGTGGGGTGTCCAGTGGGGCTCTGTCCAGGGTCCAGTGCTATTCAACATCTTTATCAATGACTTGGAGGACAGAATTGGGGGCATACTTATCAAATTTGCAGATGAAATCAAATTAGGAGGATTAGCTAATACCCCAGAGGGCAGGATCAAAATTCAAAATGACCTGAATAGACTAGAAAGCAGGGCCAAAGCTAACAAAATGAAATTCGACACAGAGAAATGTAAGGTACTGCACTTAGGGCAGAAAAATGAAATGCAGACATATAGGATTGGGGACACCTGGATGAATGAAACTACATGTGAAAGGGATCTAGGAGTCCAAAAAACGGTCGCCCGCTCTCTGGGCAGGCTGTCTTGCTGACAAAGTGGCAAAGAACTACAAGCCCCAGTGTGCACTGGTGCTTGCCTCGGCTCCCTATTGGTGCGTGGGGCGAAAGGGGCGGCCTTTCCGCCTCGCTACGCTCTGGAGGCCAGGCTCTGTGGTAGGAGCTCCCAGTCCTCCAAGGCAGCCCATTGGTTGGGCTGCCTTGGAGGAGGAGCTCCGCACTGCACATTGAACTGGGCGGGGCTTAGGCCTATATAAGGCTGCATTGTTGGCCTTGTCCCCCAGTTGGCCCTTGGCTCCGCACAGTGCGGAGCCAAGCAAGGAAGGGAGGAAGACAGGAGAAGCTTCCCCCGCCCACCCACCGCTGTCTTGTTGGTTTTTTAGTCACAACGTGGGGCGGCAGCATAGGCCAGGATCTGCACTGTGTGGTACCAGGGCTATGGAGCTCTGGTTTGGGAGTGATTAGGTACCCGGGGCAAATAGGGCAGGCGTATGGCCATTGCGGGGGCCATAACGCGGGAGCGCCTCCCGGTGACTAGGGGCTTAGTGAATATGTGAACGCATGGCATTGGTTTGCGATAAAGTTGTGTTCCTTAGCCCCTAGGTCATCCCAAGTGCCTGGTGGGTGCCAGGTTTTGGATAATCAGACAAACGTGGGGTTGTTTGATTTCGCAGATCCTGACCTCATGCTTTGTGCTAACCCTTACCAATTGCTTGCTAATAAAGTTGTGGCCTTTCTTCCAACTCGTCGTTGTGTGGTTATTTGCAGCAGCCCCTGAGGCAAGTAGATCACAAGTTGAACATAAGACAACAGTGCGATGTGGCAGCTAACAAGACCAGTGCAATTTTAGGCTGAATCAATAGAAGTATAGTGTCTAGATCAAGGGAAGTAATAGTGCCACTCTATTCTGCTTTGGTCAGGCCTCACCTGCAATATTGTGTTCAGTTCTGGGCACCACAATTCAGAAAGGATGTGGAGAAACTGGAGATTGTCCAAAGGAGGGCAACTAACATGGTGAATGGTGAGGAAATCATGCCCTATGAGGAATGCCTTAGGTAACTAGGAATGTTTAGCCTGGAGAAGAGAAGATTAAGGGGTGATATGATAGCCTTGTTTAAGTATTTGAATGGATGTCCTTTGAGGAAGGAGCAAGCTTGTTTTCTGCTGCTCCAGAGACTTGAACCCGGAATAATGGACGCAAGCTTCAGGAAAAGAAATTCCAGCTCAACATTAGGAGGAAGTTCCTGACAGTAAGGGCTGTTTTTTTTTTTAATTGACAAATTTTTATTAGTTTTTAAAAAATTACATAACATGCATTCCTTAAATTAATACAAGCTCTTTTTCCTCAAGGCAGAGTCATATTTAAGCTTCTTATTTACATTATCAGAGACACTCTATCTTGATCCTCTTCTTTCTCTTTCTTACTTCTTTAACCTGAACCTTTGCTTTTCTTGATTCTTCCTGTCATATTCTTGTTTGTAAGTCAGTCACTTGCTTTGCCTTTCGCCCCTTTCTTCTTAAACACTATTACTTTCTCTCTACTCTTACATTCATAACACACACATTACTACTTATCTGTGACTTCCTCCACTTTGTGAGAATGATCCAACTAAATACTCTCTCTCGCTTATACCTTCCTCCTTCAATGTCTTAACAATACTATACTTTCCAAATGTTCCAACTACTATCTTATATCTGATACGAATGTCTTTCACACAGATAATAACCACTAGGTTTTCCAGTCTTCTTTTTTTTCTATAATCATCATCATTGAAATTCTATAATACGCTATACCACTTTTTATTATTTGTTTGCTTGTTTCTATACTGCTTCCTTAGTTTATCTCTTTCTCCCTCTAACAAAAATACAATTATTTTCTTATATCATGAAATTAAAAATACACAGTAGAATAACACAGTTAGTAAATTAAAGTCTAACAAGAAGTATCATCAATAGATAATCAAATCATTTCCTCATTAATTCCTAATGAAACCTAATACTTTCCCCTAGTCTTCTGATATAGTTTCTCCTGCATTTTCTCTCAATATGGGTGATGGTTTCTCCATCTGCAATAAATCATAGAGAGAGTTAATCCATCCTTCTGTTTCTGGTATTCCTTTTGTCTCCCATTTCCTGGCGTATAAACCCTGGCGCTAGCTAACATAGACATCCATATCCTCCCATACTTCTTATCTGTATTCTCCTCCAACATCCTTAATAACATTCATCCTGGGGTTTCTTCTGGTGTAATTTCTAGCATCGTATTCATTGCATCTATTATCTGCCTCCAGTATCCTTTTGCTTTTCCACATTTCCACCAACAGTGAAAATAGGAGCCTGCTGCTTTTTCACATTTCCAGCATAAATTATTCATTTTCTTATACATTTTGGCTATTTTTGTTGGGGTTAGATGCCATCCCAAGTACATTTTAAAACAGTTCTCTCTCAAGCTTTGTGCCAATGTAAATTTGACACCTTTCATCCATGTTTTCCCATTTATCGTAATCAGTCGCATGTCCTATGTCCTTCGCCCAACTGAGCATTACCTCTTTCTGTTTCTTGCTCCATGTCCCACAATAATAATACTTTATAAATTTTGCCCATCATACCTTTTTTGTTTTCTCTAATTTCTAATATTTCTTCTCATTCAGATTTTTTAAAATCCCTCCCCATTCTTTTAAATCACATCGTGTTCTCTGTTGAATTTGTCAATATTCAAACCAATTTAAATCAATTCCTTCAGCTTTTAACTCTTCCTGAGATTCTTCCCTTCTCCCAGACAGCCTCACCTTGAAGAGCGGTGTTTCCAAGACAAGGCTGAAGTCCAAAGGAACTTCCTCAACCCCTCTCTAAGCCAGCCCCCAATTCCCAAGCTAAAGCAACACAAGGGGAGGTTGCATAGATACCAAGGTTGTGTATACTTCTCCTTCCCTTCTCCCAGTCAGCCTCACCTTGAAGAGCGGTGTTCCCAAGCCAGCTTCACTCCTCGTTGATAACCATCTACAGCTGCAACCCCGTCCCTCTCTCCAAATGCCCTCCTTCATCTAAGAGCCACTCCATCTGTCCTTCTAACATTTCCTTCTACATGCTTTCTATAACCCATCACTCTACACTACCTACTATGAACTACAACTATAACTTCTACTTTAATAACCAAACCCTAATATTTTTACCCTTTATGACAGAACCCTTATACACTCGTTCTGACACACAATGAGCCAATCTCAATGCTTCAGGGATACCACACCAATCTGAAGTGACAATTCTTCTGTCTAAATCCTTCATCAGCCTGAAATCAAAAGGGTCACATCTCAATCCTTCAGGTAAGCAGCATTAGCCTAAATTCACAATGGTCCCATCTCATGGCAGCAGACAAGGAGCATTGGCCTGAGATCACAATGGGCCAGTTCCATTCAGTTAAGGAGCACCAGCCTGAAGTCACAATATGTCATGAATCCCTTCAATCATGCGTTTATTCATTTAGGGATTCATGCCATAAGGGTTATAGGTTTAGGTTTAAATTAGAGTTGAGATAGATGGGATTTATGGTGGGTTAAAATAATATGTTTTAATATGTGCTTTAATAGAAGATACTAGAAAGAGGTAGGAAGATCATGGCTAAAGAATGTGATTGTTTGCTAGGATTGGAAAGTGTGGGAATCATCCTTCTAACAGAGTCTTTAGTTTAAAAGACTGGTTTCTGTAAAAGGAGGGGGGACATAGAGAGTTATTGATATTCTTATATTGTATTATGTTGTTATGGGTTTATGCTTATTATATTTTTATATGGTATCATATTAGATTGGGATTGATGGGATATATATATAAGCAATTATGCTAATTAAAACTGTTGTTTTATTGAGTTCTGTGGTCCAAGGCCAGAGGTGCAGTAGTTGAGATGAAGCACACGAGAGCTTGTTTTTAGAATACCAGATGGGAGGACACTGCGCGGGAAAGGGCTATCTAATTAATTATCATTATAGCCTAATGGGGTGGGGTTAATTGATATGGTTATAAAGTGATATGTTTATACTTTATTTCATTCCTGACAAAAAAGTCACTTCTATTACATGTATCTTCTTCTTCAATGAAAGCTGTTCCTTTTTCAAAGTACTGCCTTTTGTGTTGTAAGAGGGGCTGCAATTAGGAGCCTGACAGATATCTCTCTCCCCTTCCATTCAGCCTGCTATCCCAAAAGAGACAGAGAGCATACCAAACCAGCCACAGAACCTTTCCCTGCTCTTGTGTAATGCCAGGTCAGTCAAAAATACACCGCAGACAGTCCAAGATCTCCTACTGGACCAAGAGGCTGATCTGGCTTGTTTCACGGAGACCTGGCTGGGTGATGATAGCTCACCCACCTGGGCTCAGGCCTTACCAGCCAGGTTCTCCATCAGTGAGCAGGTAAGGGGACGTCGCTTTGGTCCATAAAAACAATCTTGCTTTGGCCAGGATACCTATCCGTAAAATGGACCTCAGCATAAAGACTAGGGAAAGTCTGGGGAATATGTAGGCTTAATGTCCACCCCGTTGCTTAACAGACTCCCTAGCGGAGCTGACACAACTGGTCTTGGAGCTGCTCCTGGAGTCGCCTAGGCTTTTAGGCCCCCTCGAGGGCGGTTTAACGAACGTATCTGGTGCAGATCAGGAGTCCATAGTCAACATGACAAACATGGACCTTCCCAGATAGTCTCTGATCCCACACACTGTGCAGGTCATACTCTCGATGTGGTTTTCTGTACAGAACAGGCACATCCGTGGGTGGAGGTAGGCAACATCTCTGCATTGTCATGGATCATGGATCATTTCCTGATCAAGTTGGGCTGAAGGCCACTATTCCCCCCGTCGAGGGTGGAGGACCTATTAAAATGGTCCACCCTTGAAGGTAGATGGAATCCACTAGGTTCCCAGAGGCCCTAGAGGATTTAATGGCTGGTAATGCCGGCGATTCTGTTGAAGCTCTGGTCAATGCTTGGAGCAACGGTCTTACCAGAGCTACAGACACTATCGCTCCCAAGTGCTCTTTCCAACCCTCTTCAAATCGCAATTTGTGGTATACTAAAGATCTCAAAATAATGAAGGAGACTGGACGAAGGCTAGAGCATCGAAGTCAGAAATATCAACTCATACCTGATAAGGTTTTTTTTTAAATCCTATGGAGTGGCAATAGATGTATATAAGAAGTCCTTCTACTCTGCATCTATTGCGTCTGCAAAGTCTCGTCCTGCAGAGGGTAGTAAGGGACTTGACTCAAATGCCTTCCACCCTGAACTCTTTATTAGAATCTAAAAAAGCCTGCTGTGATGCTTTTAATAACTTCTTCGCAGACAAAATCTCTCAGGTAAGAGCCAATTTGGATGCTGACTTTACGACAGAGGTGAGAGGAACAGTATCCAGCGCCTCCGCTTATACTGTTCTTCTGGATCAATTTGAGTCAGTTAGTACAGAGGATGAGGACAAGCTCCTTGGGAGTATGCAAAATATGACTCGCTCTCTCGATCCTTGCCGTCTTGGCTGGCTGTCCAGGGGGAGATACCATCAAGATCCTGCTAAAAATATAACTAATGCCTCTTTCAGGGAAGGCTGTCTTCCATCTTGCCTCACAGAGGAGGTGGTTAAACCACTTCTAAAAAAGCCTTCCCTTGACCCCCTGGAAAGAAATAATTACAGGCCAGTTTGGCTCTTACCATTCTTAGGCAAGGTAATAGAGAGGGCAGTCGCCATTCAACTTCAAGCAGTCTTGGAAGAAACGGATTTTCTACATACATTTCAAACCGGATTTAAGGCAGGTTACGGAGTTGAGACATCCGTGGTCGCCTTAGTAGATGATTTCTGTCTGAGCATTGATAGCTCTTTGAAAAGGGGAAGTGGGACCCTGCTGGTGCTCTTGGACCTCTCAGCGGCCTTCGATAGCATTGACCATGGTATCCTTCTAGAACGCCTGGGAGAGTTGGGAATTGGGGGCACTGTTTTCCAGTGGTTCAAGTCCTACATCTCTGGCAGATTCCAGATGGTGTCGCTTGGGGACAGTTGTTTGGCCAAGAGGGAGCTCAAGTCGGGCATCCCTCAAGGAGCGACTCTGTCCCCAATGCTAGTCAACATTTACCTGATGCTGTTAGGTGAGATCATTCGGAGACATGGGGCGGGATGTTATCAGTACACTGTGACACCCAAATATATTTTTCTATGTCTCAGACTGATGCAGTGCCTAAGGATTGCGTCTCTCCTGTCAGTCCCTGTCTTAATGTGGTAATGGACTGGAAGAGGGAAAACATCCTCAAATGGAATCCAGGTAAAATGGAGATACTTGTAATAGGGACCCCTAATCCGGGAATGAAGTTATGTCAGCCAGTTCTGGATCAAGTCACACTTCCCCCGAAAGACTTTGTCCACAGTTTGGGAGTGCTCCTGGATTCATCCCTTCATCTGACGGCTCAGGTGGATGCAAAGGTCAGGAGACTTGTTATCAGCTTCTTCTGATACGCCAACTGTGCTGCTTCCTGGAGCGGGGAGACCTTGAAACAGTAGTATATGCGCTGATCATCTCTCGGCTTGACTTCTGTAATGCACTCTACATGGGGCAATCCTTGTGCCAAGTTTGGAAACTTCAGTTGGTACAGAATATGGCAGCCAGGCTGGTTACGGGCACTTCTTGAACTGCCCACATTACACTGGTTCTTAAATCCCTCCACTGGCTGCCCATTAGTTTCCGGAAAAGATACAAGGTGTTGGTTTTAACCTTTAACCCTACATGACTTGGGTCCTGACTACTTGTGGGAGCGCCTCCTCCCATACAATCCACCTGCAGACTCAGGTCCTCTGGGAAGAAACTGCTACAACTCAAGAAGACCAGACTTTCAGCGGTGACCCAGAGGTCCTTCTCTTCAGCCGTTCCAAGGCTCTGGAACGACCTCCGGATGAGATCCATCATATTTCCACCTTGGAAGCCTTTAAGAAGGCTATTAATACGGATCTCTTCTGGCAGGCCTCTCCAGACTAGATTAGATCTATTGACTTGCCTCCCCCTCCCCCTGACCTTGCCATCGTTACTGTTATGGAAATTGTTATTGATGTACCATTCCTGCCCTCCCCTCTCACCTTCAGAAAATAACTCATTTCGTGCCCCAAAAAACTTTTTTACTGTATTGTTTTTTGGATGTTTTAAATTTTCTTGCTGTTTAATGGCTTTTTAAGGGTTAATTAATGTTGTTATAATTGGGAGGAGGGTTGGGGTTTTTGAAATTTTAATTGTATTTCTTACATTGTAAATTATTTTATTACAGTAATCCACCTTGATTCCTTTGAGCAAAGGTGGAATATAAATTATTATTATTATTATTATTATTATTATTATTATTATTACTACATCTTATCAAAGGGGTCCAATGCCCTTTCAGCATGTTCCCAGAACCGGGGGGGGGGGGGGGAACCTGTGTGGGGTGTGGGTCTCTCTATTGCTCCTCCTCTGCAGGGTTGTTGTGAAAGAAAAGGTAAGTATTTGAGGAGGGTGCCTAATCTGGATCCTGTGGGCCTCTAAGCCTAGTTCACAAGTTGCCAGGGGATTGCCAGAGCTTTGAGGTCCCTCTGTCTCCCTCTAGGCCTAGATTTTGGCTCTTCTCTTCCCCTCAGAGCCCCCTCCTCCCAGGACTCCAGAGAAAACGTCTCCCTTCCCTCCAAAATGTTGCTTCCAATGCTATTGAACCCTATCCTGTGTGATGCTTTCTATTTGGCACAAAACTCTTCCCCAAATGAGGTATCAGAAGGGAGGGTCTCTCCTCTGCTGCACTTTCCAGGAGGGAGGGGGCTCCTCAAAGACCTTTTTACCTTTGGATCCCCCTCCACTCCATGGCCATGCCTCTCTCCAAGGGTCCCCCCTGCCCTCTCTTCTCATAATAACCCCCAAGTACCTGGGCCCCAAGGAATCCCCTGAGGAGGGGGCAGGGAAGGATAGAGGGAGACGAGGCCAGGCAGGCCCCTTGCCTTTCTTTGAGGGGAGGGGCTTCCTTCCTTCTTATAACCTGCCAAGGGCCCCCCACCAGACCCTCAAGCCATTCCTCTGAATCAATAAGGGCTCTCCCGACTTTCCTATCTCCCTAACAACAGACTGAGAGGGCAGCAATGGCTTTAGGGGAAATGACTGTCACTGCTGTGTATCTCTGAGTGTGCGTGTGTATGTGTGTGTTTGCCTCTGCTGTTCTTATGGCTGGGAATGGAGCTGAGGACTGAGGCGAGAAGAAAGGGTCAGTTTTGGGCAAATTCAGAACTTCTGTGCATCAAAGAGTCCAGTGTGTTGAAAAAGCAAAGAACTTTATTGAGAACACACAGAAATCCAGTAAGCCAGAACTGCCCACTCCAATACAAACAACACATTAAAACCACACAACCTAAAACATCACCCTCTTTCAAACCTAGCCCCCACCTCCAATTCCCACAGTCTATGCCCCACAGGAAACACGCCCCCTTTTGCCATTCCCAGAAACTAAACCTTTCTGTTAATACCTGCCCCCAACTTTCTTAAGCCAACATCCCACACATTGCAAAAGCTATCATTCCCAAAACTATTCTAACCAGCTGTAACAAATCCCAGTCCCCCATCTACCTAACTTATACCACGACCCACAACCCCCAGCCAAATCTACAACCCAAAGTAATTATCTACACTATTAGAGATGAAAACCTAAACTTCACAAAATACAACCTTAAAACATAAACAGACATATGGACAGACAAACCTAACAAATAAAATCACAAGGGCCTTTCCTTAGCACCACGGGATTGAAAATATAGTTTTTGTATTCCTTATTGACAAAAATAATATAAGTTCACTACTGGGATTGGTGTGGCTTCTCTCCTGTGTGGACTCTCTGATGTTTCACTAGGTCTGAATTTGAAGAAAAACCTTTCCCACAATGCTGGCATTTGTATGGCTTCTCTCCTGTGTGGACTCTCTGATGTCTCACTAGGACTGACTTCCGAGAAAAACCTTTCCCACAATGCTGGCATTTGTACGGCTTCTCTCCAGTGTGGACTCTCTGATGCATCACTAGGTTTGAATTCGAAGAAAAACCTTTCCCACAATGCTGGCATTTGTACGGCTTCTCTCCAGTGTGGACTCTCTGATGTATCACTAGGTGTGACTTCAATGAAAAATCTTTCCCACATTGCTGGCATTTGTATGGCTTCTCTCCTGTGTGGCCTCTCTGATGTTTCACTAGGCTTCCCTTCTCAGGAAAACATTTCCCACAATGCTGGCATTTATATGGCTTCTCTCCAGTGTGGACTCTTTGATGCATGACAAGGATTGACTTGTAAGCAAAAAGTTTCCTACAATGCTGGCATTTATGTGACTTCTTTCCTGTGTGGACTCTCTCATGACTCAAATGTTTTTCTGTAAAGAAGGACAATGACAGATGAGACTGAAAATCAGAGTTAAGAGAGGAGGGTGTTACCCCATGATTTAGCCTTCATTAAACCCTCCTTATTAGAGATTCAATTAAGAAAATTTATGTGTGTAACCCAAGCATGACCCTGCTGCTGATGGCCCTAAATCCATGGAATGATTGTATCCTTACTTATAGGAGCTAGCAAAGAATGGGGACTGCTTTGAGGGAATGAGTGGAAGCAGATAGTCAAAGGACTGTTGAAAAAAATATTCCATGTGCAAAAATACTTTGATTGACAGGTGGCATCATATCCTTTGAGACTGCCATAGAGTCCTGAGTCAGAGCCCAAGGCATGATGCAAGCTAACTGCAGAGATCCCTTCTTGATGTTTGGCACCAAGAGATGGCTCACAACCAATACAGTATACAGCTCACATGCGGATTGGTGTAGATTGGATTGGAGTTGTGTGTACAAGAGATAGTCAAGTTGATGGAAGTCGGAGCGGAGAGCTTGCAAATATTTGTATTATTTTGCAATTCTCTATCTAGAGAATCTCCAAGGATTTTGATGAAATCAACTGTGTTTGTGACTTATTTTTAAGTGTGAAAAGTGGTCAGTGCATTGCCAATATCTATATATCTGGATATTTGCTTCCGTACTCTTCTGTTATTGTTGAGCTGCATCTGGGAGTGTCACCCTCAGATTGTGCTGTATATTGGCTTGTGAACATGATAGGAATTAAGAGCCAAGAAGGACTGGGAGCCAGTGTGCTAATCATTTTTGTCTGAGATATTTCCACCAAGGACCCATTGCATTCAATTTGGTTTCAGACCATTTTCTCCCCAGGAAACATGCCAAAGTGATTTAAACCTTTTTGAACCCTCGGTTACATGGATTTGTAACTGGTTGACTGGCCGAACCCAAAGGGTGCTCAATGATGGCTCCTTTTCATCATGGAGAGAAGTGACCAGTGGGGTCCCACAGGGTTGTGTCATGGCCCCAGTGCTGTTCAACATCTTTATCAATGACTTGGATGACCGAATTGGCAGTATATTTATCAAATTTGCAGCTCACATCAAATTAGGAGGATTAGCTAATACCCCTGAGAACTCGATCAAACTTCAGAATGACTTTAATACATTAGAAAGCTGGACCAAAGCTAACAAAATGAATTTCAACACGGAGAAATATAAGGTACTGCACTGAGGGTGGAAAAATGAAATGCAGATATAGGATGGGTGACACCTGGCTGAATGAAACTATGTGCGAAAGGGATCTAGGAGTCCAAGTAGACCACAAATTGAACACGAGTCAATAGTGTGATGTGGCAGCTAAAAATGCAATGTTAGGCTGCATCAATAGAAGTATAGTGTCTAGATCAAGGGAAGTAACAGTGCCACTCTATTGTGCTTTGGTCAAAGCCCACCTGGAATATTGTGTCCAGTTCTTGGCTCCACAATTCAAAAAGCACGTTGAGAAACTGGAGCATGTCCCAAGGAGGGCGATCAAAATGGTGAAGGGTCTAGAAGCCATGTCCTATGAGGAACGACTTAGGGAGCTGAGGATGTTTAGCCTGGAGAAGCGAAGGTTAAAAAGTGATGGGGTAGCTCTGTTTAAATACTTGAAGGGATGTCA